>JAABNX020000045.1:7925229-7947700 GCA_015163995.2 Mormyrus lacerda | reverse complement strand
AAAAAATAACACACATATATATGCACATATACAGTGGTGCCTTGACTTACAAGTTTAATTCTTTCTGTGACTGAGCTCTGAAATTACTCGTATGTCAAATCAATTTTCCTCATTGAAATGAATTGAAATGCCATTAATCAGTTCCGGACCCCCAAAATACACCGCTTAATTTTTTTTTTTTCTTAACATATTTTTCAATAAGAAAAATGTGCGTATAAATAACGAATATTGTTTAAAAAAAAAATAGAATGTGTTGCAATAAACTTTATTAAGTATAATGTACAGCATTTGCCTTGAAGATTTACAGCATTGCACAAAATCGGCCGAGAGTATGTCGAAAAACTCATTAGTTGGGATACTCAAGTCAAAACCCTACTCTATGTGTGTATATGCACACATACACACACAGAGCCTGGTAAAAGTATTCAGCCCCCCTTGGCGTTTTTCAGGTTTTGTTGCCTCACAACCTGGAATTAAAATGTTGAAGTGACATGAGAAGAGAAAAGAAAAAGGAAAAAAATAAATAAATATATATATATATATATATATATATATAAAAACTGAAAATTGGCATGTGTGTATGTATTCACCCCCTTTGCCATAAAGCCCCTGAAAAGTCCTGGTGCAACCAATTACCTTCAAAACTCATTAGTTAGTGGAATGAAATCAACATGTGTGCAATGTAAGTGTCACATGATATGTCTATCATCTTCAAATGGCAAGAACATGGTGCCACAACAAACCTGTCAAGAGAGAGCCGCCCACCAAAACTCAGACTGTGCAAGGAGGGCATTAATCAGAGAGGACAGCACAGACCTTAGGTAACCCTGCAGTGTCCATAGGACCACAATAAGTCTTGTACTCCATAGCGCTGGGCTTTATGGGAGAGTGGCCGGAAGAAAAAGCCGTTACTTAGCATTAAAAATAAGAAGACATGTTCTGAGTTTGCCAACAGGCTTGTGGGTGACTCCCGAGATGTATGGAGGAAGGTGCTCTGGTCAGATGAAACAACTTTTTGGCCACCAAAGAAAATGCTATATCTGGCACAAAACTAACACATCCCATCACCCCCCAGAACACAATTGCCGCAGTGAAACATGGTGATGGGGGCATCATGCTATGGGGATGTTTTTCAGCAGCAGGGACTGGGAAACTGGTCCAAGTCGGGAAAGATGGATGGTGCTAAATACAGGGATATTCTTGCGCAAAACCTGTGTCAGTCTGCTTGTGATTTGAGACTGGGATGGAGGTTCACCTTCCAGCGGGACAATGTCCTGAAGCGTACTGCTATAGCAACATTCGAGTGGTTTAAGGGGAAACATTTAAATGTGTTGGAATGGCCTAGTCAAAGTCCAGACCTCACTCCAATTGAGAAGCTGTGGTCAGACTTGAAGATTACTGTTCACAAGCGAAAACCATCCAACATGAAGGAGCTGGTACAGTTTTGCCTAGAGGAATGGGCAAAAATCCCAGTGGCAAGATGTACCAAGCTCATAGAGGCTTATCTAAAGTGACTTGCAGCTGTAGGTTCTGCAAAAGGCGGCTCTACAAAGTACTGACTTTGGGGGGGGTGAACAGTTATGCATGCTGAAGTTTTGTTATTTTGTCCTATTTGTTGTTTTCCTCACAGTAAAAAAGAACTATCTTCAACGTTGTAGGCATGTTCTGTAAATGAAATGGCGCAAACTGTCAAACAATCTGTTTTAATTCCAAGCTGTGAGGCAACAAAACATGAAAATGCAAAGGGGGTGGATACTTTTGCAAGGGTGTGTGTGTGTATACATATATTGGCAATTTTCATATATGTGTGTACATTTCACTTTAGTGGGTTTAGAAGATTCATTGTTTACATGGACAAACTGATAACGATCAGTTAAACAGGAGCGAGACCAGGAGTACTGGTCCGTTAAGGCCGACGACAGATTATAGCCAATCATGGTGTACTTGAAATACTGGTAATATTTCTAAATCTCACATTGTTTAGGTATGTCACTATCACCAGTTCTGTGCCATAGGGGCTTTGGCAGGCAGCCCCGTTTTCAATTTGGTCGCCATTCACCAGAGCACCAGGGTATCCCAATAGTTTTTGCATTTTTGTTGTGTTATTTTTGTGTCTGTTAGGGTAACCCGTTCTGATAACGTAAAACATACCTTCATCCTGGGATTTCCATTCAAAACACGGTCAACTGACATTCTGATACTTCGAAATTTACTCCCGATCTTATCGAACATTTCACTCATTAAAATCTTCGTTGCGACAATAAAGGTAAGCAGAATTATTCTTCAAACTATGATAATTATATTTCTTAGTTAGTTTATTGTATTTAGGCGTATTCTGAGCGAAATTTATCGATCAGCAGTTCACTTTTTTGGATCTGCCGCGAGAGCCGGTGTTATGTTTTGTGGTGAACAGTGCAGCAAGAGCCGAAAATAGCATGATTTTCAGCATGGAATTTACAGCTTTAAAGTGATGTGAAGGCTTTTAAATGAGGTTATATGTGTTTATGAATATATATTCTTGTAATAAAATGGAGTAGATACCCGTCGCTTGCTTTTGTAACACAGATGATTGATGATTCTGAATGGGTTGGAAAGGCTAGAAATAGTTGCATATAGACAAATAAATTAAATAATTATTTGTTTTATTTTCAGTGTATCTGAGACTGTTAGGCGAGCAATAAGCTTTCTAATGATACCTAGTTTATTAAAATCTGATAAAGAATAACAGAGTTATGCTCATTTTTCTGAACACCATGAACGGGTCACAAAGTCAAGTATTCTATTGTTTTATCTGTTAATAAGTGGACGTTAATAAGCCTTAATTGGCGTTACAAAATATCCTATAACTTTCTTGCCACTCATCACAGAAAGAAGTTCTTGGTATTGTTGGAAAGGTCTCCAACAACTTTGAAATTTTTTGTGACATACCTACATTGTTTGCAAATCACTGAACTCGGTTACAGCAATTAACCTTCAACCTTGCTTCTCTTAAATGGGAGGTGGTGAACTTCTAAACATTTCGATCTCAGAGAACGTCCCTGGCAAAGCTGGCGGAATCCCGCTAATGCCGGCTGACCATTTCTGTGCTTTGCTTCCCTGGAGTGTGTCGCGTTTCTGGGTTGCCTTCATCAGGAGCCTGAAGAGTTTGCTCTGCGTTATGCTTATTGGTACTGGCAACGGATCCCAGTGGCTCCTGAAGCATTTCTTCTTCTTTGAGATTAATGGATGGTGCATGCAGAGCTTTTATAGTACAGGCAATTCCTGGATTAAGAAGATCCGACTTACACACAACTCTTACTTAGAAACGGACTGCCATAAAGTTTATTATATTATAATTTGTGTTAAATATGTACACTCAGGAAAACGCTGTGGATTCAACGGTTTGTCGGTTCGCAGTACGGTGCAGTACAGTGCCGTATGTAGTAACGTTTATTAATATTGTGTAATTATGTACTGTATTGAATTCCTCACTTCCAAACCTCCTTAGATCTCTCTCCCCCATTTGTGATGCGTGTGCGGTGTTCAGTTTACCGCTGTAACAGTGATCTCTGTTATTTACTCTGTGGAATAAATCTACCCACCAAACATCTACCTGACACTTTATGGCCAGAATCGGGGTCATTACGGTGCTTTATGAAACGCCTAGCTTTTACTATGATTAAACCTTCATTTATTTTAATGAATTCTTAAATATAAGTTAAGTCTATGATGTGCTAATGTTTATGACATATTTGAATGGATGCATTGTCAGAAAAATCATGAGGTTCACTGTGAAAGCAGGAATATTTTAATTGGCGTTCTAACAACACAAATCTATATTCATAGACTATTCATGAGCAGTTAATTGCGCTGCAATGAACAAATGTGGCTTTCAGTAATATATAGAGATGCCTGGCAGTTCTCTGACTCAGTTGATAAAAGCACAGAAGCCTTGCTTGCTAGAAATATTCTAAATGTGCCCCCTTGTGTCACTAGGGGGCAGTGTTGTTGTAATAATGTATCACAGCCATTCAGGAGAGAATGAAAGTGAAAATCAGCACAGCCACCTGAACAGCCATGCGATTTACACAGAAAAGTTAAAAGTCCACTTTTTGAAAATTCACTGTGTTTTTAGTTGTCACTTGTG
This sequence comes from Mormyrus lacerda, assembly GCA_015163995.2. Taxonomy (NCBI): domain Eukaryota; kingdom Metazoa; phylum Chordata; class Actinopteri; order Osteoglossiformes; family Mormyridae; genus Mormyrus; species Mormyrus lacerda. The sequence continues at coordinate 7,943,574 of JAABNX020000045.1, read as the reverse complement.
TAAGAACACGATTGCATTTGTGTTATGCAGTTAAGTAGAGTCCTGTTTCATTCCAAAGTCCAAAATGTGATCCATGTGAACTGAGGTTATTCATTGCTTAAGAGACAGGCATCCTGTTCGGTGTGAACTTTTACCTTTGTCTTGTGTTTCCTGGAAAAGATCATCCACTCAGAGAAAGTACAGCTTTAATAAAGGCCACCTCAGTTCCCGATGCTACTCACGGTTTGTTGAAGTTGAGCTGTTCGGAGGCTGTGAAAACAGTGAATATGCCTTTATTAATTCCAGGTCAATCAAAGTCACCCAAGTCCCCTTCATAACAATTCCGTTTTACTCTCCTGTTCAGCACTGGAGTGATATTATTCTATATATTATAAGCTAATAACAGGAGACTGCTCCCCTGCAATAATCTCAGATATTTAAAGGTCCGTATACTTTTACAGAAGGTGATTTTCTGGGTAGCACTGTAGCTTCACACCTCCAGGGTTGTGGAATTGAATCGCACCCCTGCTCTGTGTGTGTGTGTGAGGCCTTTGCATGTTCGCCCCTGTGTAGGTTCCCTCCCACGGTGCTCAGAAATGCAGTCTGCGATGGATCTATAATGTATGGTTGTGTGTGCCCTGCGCTGGACGGGCGTCTTCTGTGGGGAGTAGCCCAGCCTTATGCCCAGCGCTATCTGGGATGACCCCCTTCGTCTCCCTGACCAGGATAAACGGTTATAAGCCGGAAGGATATTTGGATACCTTTATAGTCCTGCTTATGCTGCTCACATCATCACCTGGGGGCTGGGGGCTGTAGACAGGTGCAAACTACAACTTCATTGATTTTCATATTTTGAGAGTGATTTATGCTCAAGTGAAAAGGAGAGCCATACAAATGTGCAAACTGAATTCTAACTCGGAGTATACACACACTGTTTTTTTTCTTTTTTGTGTTTCGCAGTAGTCTGTGCAGGAAGCAGAGAACTCAAGGCTTCATAAGTCACACCGGTCTAACGATCTCGGATACGCTGACGTTAGTTTCACATCTGTGTTATTTTGACAGATGAAAAACCCTGTGTTGAACTGCTTCTGCGCCTGTAGGGAGAGAACCGGTGCGAGGAAAAAAATAAAACAGCAAAAAAAAGAAAAACAAGTGAAGTTCCTAAGGGCTTATTTTGAAGAAGCCGACTGCATTGGTGACGAGGTCAATGTCACTGCTCAACGTGACCCCAGAGCCATTGACAGCTGGGGCACAAAGCCTGGACTTTAATCTACGGATGTGGACGCAGACCCGAGAGGAGCTGAGCACGAGGTAATGGCATTTCTCTCCTAAAGTCGTGCGCGTCTCTTCCAGTGTGTGTGTCTGGGCAAGGCACACAGTCTCAGGGCACTGATGGCATCATCTCAGGTGTGTGAGGCCCAGAAATAATAAGAAGGTTCCTATGTTCGATTCCCGCTGAGGTGTAGATCAGAAAAGAAGCATGGCGACTCCACCGGCAACAAGGACGGTGGCTGATGAGCCAGACTTCCTGCAGTTTAACAAGCTGGCCTGTGAAACGGCAGGGGGGAAGGTCAGTACTCATTTAGCAGACACATATGAATTTAATCAGGTCACAGTTTTTACTTTAGCACTCCTTTCTGTAGGCTTCAGTGAACTGAAAGTAAAAATCTGTAGCTTTAAAAAGTGTGACACATAACTAGATTGCTGTATATATTTCTTCTATTTGCTTCCTAGACGCAAATGTTAATTTAGACATTGCTGTTGTTCCAGGTGATATTTGCCACTGATGAGTGGTTTGCCCCTGCGCAGAATCTCTTAAAGGTGCAGTACATGCTTTTGGCTCAGTTTTACTGACTCTGATGTTCCCGCAATACGCGGTGGCACGAACTTGCGTTTTTCTATAGGTGTGGAAGAGGAATAAAATAGCCTGTAGCTTTAAGAGATTTATAAGACTGGTGTGTATCTCTGTTCTAGAGGGAACCTGCAAAGTTTATCGCCTCTGCCTTCACGGAGTTTGGGAAATGGATGGATGGCTGGGAGACCCGGAGAAAAAGAATCCCAGGTAGACGCTGTGTGTGATCGGAAGGTTGCTGGTTTGAATCCCTGGGTTTGGATAAAAGCACCTGCTATATAAATTGAAAATAGATATGCATGCCCATCCCGTCCCACCGCCCATTGAGATGTCATGTAGCTGTTTATCTTTCTATATCAGAAAAGGGGGCACAGCTGGAAGCTGAAGTGCAGTTAGTTTCCCGGGGATTTTAGTGTCTTCCTGTTCACATTATAAAATGCAGGTCTAGTTTGTACATTTTCATGCTCTAATAAGAGCAGGACAGAATTCTATATCTCACCATTCATCAAAGCTTTGTGTCGACTGAAGTTCATTTTGGGCCTGTTGTGGGTGGTGTGTAACTCCAGCCGGTGTGCTTGTGAGCAGAAGGCCGCTGGTTCAAATCCTGTGGTCGGCAGAGTAGTCAGGTCAGGGATGGGCCCTTGAGCAAGGCCCGTAGCCCAGGAGAAAGGCTCCTGTGGTGCCTGACAAATGGGTGACCCTGCCTTCTGACTCCGGGGTTCACGCTCAACCTGTGTACGTGTCTCAAAGGGGAGCAAGAGGGGAAATTAAAGAATCCATCTATACCTGTACAGATGCCAAATGAAGTACACTGTAGTTTCTGCTTGATGTTTTCAAAATGTGGGAGCCAGGAGTCTTACATATTCCTAGAATAAGCATTGTGCCTTCAAAGAGCTTTGACTGTGTCTAATCACATCTCCCCGAAAGGGCACGATTGGTGCATCATCCAGCTGGGAATCCCAGGAGTTGTACATGGGTTCGACGTGGACACCTCCTTCTTCACGGGAAACCACGCGCCCTCTGTGTCCATTCAGGGTGCCTGTCTCGGGTCAGGTGACCAGCCCCATCATGCATTTCATCCTTCTGTCAACTGTAATTGTAAACCAAACTCAATGTTCTCAGTGGGCACCATAAAAGACAGCTACTGTATATTGTATATAATGGCTGCTTCAGGTCACTGTAGTCAGATGACAAGGGTTAATCTCGCATTATGTTCAGGTATATATTACTAAGGGTAAGCTGCTGAAGGCTACTGACCTGGGGCAATCCTGGGATTTTTTATGGGGGTGGGCTTCAGAGGACCCATACCTCATTATTAGCCAATTATATGCTTTGAATCAGTGAGTGACAGGGAGGGATCACTCTGCGGGCCAATCAGCTTTCAGCTGGGACTAGTACCCCTCTATATACACCAATGCTATTGATTGTCAGTGTTTTTTCTATGGTGGTGGCAAGTGGTTTGCACTGTCTGGGTTTGAGTCTCTGCCGGGTTTCCATGTGTGTGCAGTTTGCATGTTCTCCCCGTGTCATTGTGGGGTATCCTCCAGTTTCCCCCCCAGTCCAAAAACATGCTGAGGCTATTTGGAGTTACCAAATTGGCCATTGTTGTGCATGGCGTGTGAGTGTGCCCTGCGATGGGTTGGTGCCCCATCCTGGGCTGTTCCCTGCCTTGTGCCCGTAGCTCCAGACCCTCCTCAGCCCTGAATAGGATAAGTGTTTTTGGAAAATAGATGGATGTTTGTCCCATGGAATCGCAGACGTGGGTTTGCTGGGGAATGTAGCCAATAGCAGAGCTGAACTGACATGCCTGCCAATAGCAGAGCTGAACAGCTTGCCTGCAAGTTTGCACATCAGTCCATCCCACATTAAACTTTAAACTCCGTATTCTGTGAAGTTAGCTGTTATCGAGCAGTCTCCCGCCTTTAATCCCACATTGTGCCGCTCCCCATCTGACTTAGACGGCCTGCCCCCGCCCCTGCAGAGGTCTGAGGCTGACCGCACCGGCACAGCGGCTATGCAGGAGGAGTATGAAGCTGTCGCCGTGGTGAGTGTGGTCTCTATGGAGCTGCTTCGGTAACCAAAGCCCAACAGAAGTACTCATCATATTAAACACACACTATATAGACAAAAGTATTGGGACGCCTGGCCATTACACCTACAGGAACTTTTATGGTATCCCATTTTAAGCCCATAGGCATCAATATGTAGCTGGTCCCCCCTTTGCAGCTGTAACAGCTGACACTCTTCTGGGAAGGCGTTCCACAAGATTTTGGAGTGTGTCTGTGGGAATTTTTGCCCATTCATCCAGAAGAGCATTTATGAGGTCAGGCACTGATGTTGGACATGAAGGCCTGGCTCACAATCTCCATTCTAGTTCATCCCAAAGGTGTTTCCGGGGATTGAGGTCAGGGCTCTGTTGGCCAGTCAAGTTCTTCCACATCAAACTCACCTAAGTATGTCTTTGTGGCCCTTACTTTGTGCAGTGGGGCACAGTCATGCTGGAACAGAAAATAACCTTCCTCAAACTGTACCCACAAAGTTGGAAGCATAGAATTGTCCAAAATGTCTTGGTTTGCTGAAGCGTTAAGAGTTCCCTTCACTGGAACTAAAGGGACTAGTCCAACCCCTGAAGAACACGCCCATACCATTATCCCTCCTCCACCAAACTTTACAGTTAGCACATTGCAGTCAGGCAGGTAATGTTCTCCTAACATCTGCTAAACCCAGACTCACCCATCAGACTACCAGACAGAAGAGCGTGATTCATCCCTCCACAGAACACTTTTCTACTGGGGTGGTGTGCTTTACACCACTCCAAGAGTCTGGACAGAAAAGACTTCAAAACATGCAGATGCAAATGCACTGTTCACATATAAGAGTACTTCACCATTTCAAAATTATTATAAGCATTATTATTATGTTAATTGGCATTTTAAAGTTTCCCAGGGTGTGACTGAGTGTGTGCCCTCCCATCCCGTGCAGTGCACCCCCAGCCGTCTGCCCTGCAATGCTTAGGACAGGCTGCAGGCCCCCCTGCAATCCTGAGAAGGATAAGAGGCTCAATGGTGAATGGAAGTTAGCCGACCACATTATTAGATAACGCAGTTATTTCGCTCGGTCTGCTGTTTAGCGACTTGATTGGCTCTGTTCACTTAGACGTTTCTAGTGTGTGATTCATTGTTAATGGTCGACCTAAAAACCACAATGTACGAACAGCACAAACACTGCAGGCCAAGTGACCCTGACTAAAACAGTTACCTGAGAGAAGATATATCAATAAACAAACACAGCATGGTGATTCGAACCAAGCAATTAAAAGCCAACGGGTGCGTTCCTTTAAACACAAATTGGGAAAAACTAAAATTGAACAGCTAGCTCATTATTACAAATGTGCTGTTGTGAGCTGATGGTGTGATGACCTTGAGTGACAGCTGCGGTCAGAGGCGTGGGAGGAGCTCGTCCCGGTGTCGGACCTGCAGCCCGGATTCTCCGACACCTGTCACAATTACTTCTCCGTCTGCTGCCTGCGCAGAGTCACCCACCTTCGGCTGAATGTGTATCCTGGTACCTCAACCCACCCCGCTCTACAGCTCGCACTACAGCTCGCTCTCCTCAAACAGCTCTGAGCCAAATGGGTCACATGACCTCGCAAACCAGGAGCGGAGTTCTGTATTTGCTTTTAATATGGCTTCATAACAAATGGAAAATGCGAATTAATTGCAGTACGCCGCTGTAATATAATTACAAAATAACATAATAGTCAGCTTCTTGAAGTGGCAGACTTTGCTAACTGGCACTCAACCCAAATGCTTACTCACCTCCTCATGTTCCCCCCATGCATCTGTCCCCCACCCTGCCACTGCCGCACAAGACTTTCACTGAAATTCTGTACCTCAGAACACGTGACAATAAAGCTTGAAACTTCAACTTGAAGCCTTACTTAGGTTCACACAATACAGTCGACCCTTCTGCATTGCGACTTTGCGGTCGGCATAAGAAGTTAAATGGGAATTTTCTGGAGAGTTCTGTGAAAGCTGCAGATGACAAGCGAAGGCCAGCAGACAACAAACAAAAGGTTTAATAACTCATAAATGCATAAAATGTATGTACCGTGCTGTATGGAGCCATAGCGTATTTACGGTACGGAAGCATCTTGCAGTGATCTCACCGTGATCTTTGTATCTGACTTTTCTTGTTATGTTGTATCTTTTTGCTTTGCTCTGCTCACCAAAGGGAACAAAAAATTTTACGTAGTTTACGTAGGGGGACCTGTGCTGGTGACCCCCATGATGTGGAAGGGTTGACTGTAATTGTAAACCAGATTCAACGTACTCAGCGGGAACCATAAAAGACAGCTGTATATGACGGCTTTTCAGCTCAGTGAGGTTGTGCCTTGGCGTGTGTGTGCAGATGGAGGGATCGCTCGATTAAGGGCGTACGGCGTCGGGCAGAGGGACTGGAGCTCCGTGTCCAACCAGGAGCAAGTGGACCTCGTAGCGATGGCCAATGGGGGAGTGTGTCTGGGATACAGTGACGCCCACTTTGGACACCCGCGCAACATGATAGGTGGGAGAGGATACTTTTGTGAGCTCGCCTCCCTCACTGATGGCCACACCTAACCTGACCGCATAATTCTTATCAGCCCAGACACCCACATCCCATTAAAGCCCAGGAAATCCCTTATCTCAGACTGGAATAATGGTTTGTTTTTGGAATTCAAACACTAGATTAGTAGTAGCTAGTAGTAACTAGTTGGAACCAAAACAAGGGCTGGAACTTTTGATCATCTCTTTCATCCTTGAATGAAAAGTTGCCAAAAAATGTTTGCAGATTTGACCAAATACTTAATAGTTAAATACTTAATTCCAGCAAAAAACAAACAAGAGAAAATAACTTCTGGTTCTAACTTCTCGAGTAGTTCTGGAACAGACCACAATACAAACCAGCAGAAGAAATGGTGCATTTTACTCGCAGTCCCTGTCAGTCGTGCTTGTTAACTCGTAGGTGACATGTGTTTGCATTTTGACTTGACAGGTCTGGGGAGGGCTGCCAACATGGGAGATGGATGGGAGACGGCGAGGCGTCTGGACAGGCCCAGAATACTACAGGTCAGCCGGTGGGGGGGTGAGGGGGGCCTACAGCACATAGTCAGCTTGACTTCAAGAGCAAACATCTGCGTTATCTGCTTTGAAACATAAGTGTGGTTTGGTGGATGGATGTGCAGACTGAATTAGCACAAACGCAGAGTCACTGTCCTTCAGAAATCCCTGTATGATTAGCCCTGCCCGGCTGTTTGTCTCTGCTTACCTCGCACTTCACCCTTTTATAGATTCTTGTCATGTGATCCCTTTCAGACCAATAAGACGGGAGCTCTGCAGGTGCCCGGCAGCGAGTGGGCTGTCTTCCGACTGGGACACCCCGGGGTCGTCAGCCTCATTGAGATTGACACCAACCATTTCAAAGGTGATGACAGTGGCGTATGCCTTCACCTTCCCTGCCTTCACACATACGTGACTGATCTGCTACCATTACCTGATCCATGCAGGAAACTTCCCAGACTGGTGTAAGATCGAGGCCTGTCAGCTGACCCGCGAGGAGGAGGAGCAGGAAATTAAGCGGAAATGGAGGAGTGATGGCGGCTGCCTGTGGACCGCGCTCCTGTCCCAGCAGAAGGTGTGGTGCTCTGGGCATCAGACTAGGGCGGGGCCACCGGGGCACTGGTCCCAGTTGAAAGCTGATAGGCTGCGCAGTGCCCCCTCACTTGTCATTCACTGATTCACAACATATCATTGGCCAATCGTATGGTTCACCCCTCCTATGCTCCCCGGCATAATGTTTCAGACGGCTGTGAAGGCAGCATGTAGTGCATAACACAGCCAACGTGACACACATCAAACTGCAGGTCGGTAAGTCAACAGAAAAAGCGGGATGTTCTCAGTTTAAGTGCCTTCACTTCACACATTTACTCTCCTCTTCTTCATGTGGATTAACAAGTGCGCCTGAGTAAGACGAGACGTCTCTCTGGTCAGCTGCCAGTGCCGCGCAGCCAACACTGCCGGTGTAACCAAAGCCTCTTAATCACATCTCGGGGAAAAAAAAATGACAAGGCCATTACATGGATCCATCGTAAAGACATTAGGTAGAGCGCAGCGGATCTGGTTTGGGCTTTAAAACACTTGGGGAACTCTGCCGTGTAACGTACCCCTCAACGCAGTGGGGAACAACATGAGAACACGATTCGGTGAAAAAAAGAGTCTAAACCTCAAGCCCAGGGAACGTCACTGGGATGATTCAACCCCCAGAATTAGCCCTTTTCAGTAGGGAGCCTCACTGCTCCATTCAAGTGGGACTATAGCATCACACTCAGCCGCGTGGAGTTGCTGAAAATGGGGATGTATTTCATAGCCGCTCATTGTTCCCTGTTGCAGCTGAAACCTCACCACAGACACTTCTTCTCTGGAGATACCCTGCAGCCGACGGAGCTGGTCACACACGTACGCCTGATCATCGCCCCCGATGGGGGGGTTAGCAGGATGCGCCTCTGGGGGCACCCAAGGCCGCTCCTCAGACCACCTGGCAGCAAACTGTGAACCGTCTGACAGCTACCTGGCCGCCTGACAGTCCAGCAAAGCACCGGATAGCGGTAAGGGGAGGAAGGAGGCTTTCAGAGGCTGGTACAGCACTGACAAATGCTGCCCCTTCCAGCCCAAAGGGGACCTGACATTAGAGAGAAGGGTCTGGAAAATTGCCCTCCAGTCAGGGATTAAACTAGCGGACATAATACTGGGCTTTAAAACATATAAGGGAAATGATCAGGTCTTATTAAGGTCAATAATTATTTAATCATTGTACATTCATTTGATTGTGACAGAAGTGTACTGTACACTGTGAAATAACTTGTATCTCACTATGTCTACATATATAATTTACAGATTATTTTGTGATACTTCAGTTTTGAAAATGCTCACAATAAGTACATAGAATTTGAATACAATATTTAAAGCAGCCTGCTAATGAGGTTTTATGTCATTATTGGAACATAAAGATTGATTGTCTTTCTCCACCTGGCGTGACTTAGAGGTCTTGTTTGAAAGTAAGAGAAAAGATCACATTTCCATCTCATTTTTTCTTTCTTTCTTGGGGTCCTGTTGATTCGTCTTTAAAGGTCACTCTGTGTCCTGTCAGAGAGACTGACCCCCGCTTTCACTTCACGGCCCCAAGCTTCCGTAGCAGCGACCGATGAAAACTGCATTGTATCATGTTCAGTAATGGAGACTTTAAATACCCATCGCATAAAACGTCTAAGTGCAATCTGAATAGTCCCAGGAGGCACCAGTGCTTGACTAATGGTGCAATACATTATGGGTTCAATTGAGCAGAGAATTACATGTCTTAAGCAAAGAAATAAAAATTCATTGAGAAGAAAGATTCATCCATTTGAAGTAAATTCTACTTCTACAATGCTGATGCTGAGAGATCTGGAACTTCAATACCAGGCAAGACTCAATCAACAGCCCATCACATTAAAAGGCTGCTATGAGCTTACAGGATCCTCCCAGTCACAACTGAAGACAGGATCGAAGACTGGAGCCATGCTGGGAAGTATTCTGTCCATTAGACAACACCTCCAAATATGCTCGTAGATTTCACTGCTCTTTTCAGTCAAATTTTCTTCTGTATTTTGTTAAATTCATAATATTTTATGTTTCCCGGGTCATGATGACATGAAGCACCGAGAGTCTGCAGGAGTGAGTATTATCTATTGATGCTGCAGTACAGTTGCTCTTTCAGATAAGCAGGTGGTTTTAAACAGACTCATTCACCTTTGAGTCTGAATTGGGCCTCAGCTGAAGCTTGGCTCAGATATTGGGGTCTGCATGGCTTTTGTGGAAAAAGAAAAACTCATATAATATAATGATTGTGAATAAGAAGGAGAAATGGGTGAACAGGGTCGGTCCATAACCCCCCGTCCTCTTCAAATAAATGTCCATCATTCCCTGCATACATTCGTTTCACAAACATTCTACCATACCAAGTGTACAAACAATACAGATTGGTCATTTGATGTCTAGTAATCTTTTCACATGTGATTTCATTCAATTATGAAAACTGTACACGCTTACTTTGCTGAACAGGCCTCAAAACACAGCAAGATGCACAGTTGTGTGTTATAACATTTTGACATCACAACATTTTGCCATCAAAATTGTTTTGGGGATTTCAGACGGCAGGTGTAAAGGTCTACGCATGACAAATGGGGCGATGTCAAAACCTGCCCCACATACGTTTGAAAAACGATGTCATCTACCTAGAGGCCTGGACATTGGGTCTTGGAAAACCTTAAGTGAGTGATAGATCTTAGTCCAGCTCGGATACTGACTCCACTATTAAACTGGGAAAGAGTAATGGTCACGGTTATGGTTACAGGAAGGTTGCACCTCCCAACAGGAGCAGTTTGCACTTAGGTAGGCCAAGGTCCACAAAAACCTCTCTTTGAAGATGGTTAGAAGTACCCATATAAATATCTGTATTTTTGAGAATAGGAACAAGCTATCAAAAACATACTTAGCAGGAATTTATGTACCAAATCCTTGTTACTTTATACAGAAAGATCCTCATTTAAAAATCCTGCTTTTACTGAAAACTTGATGTTGCTTAGATGTCTGAAGTCAAAGAAAGAGAAGTATGTTTAATATTAATATTTCTATCTCAAAGACTTTTGTCATAATTGACCATGACCTTCACTCTATACTTTCAATTTCTCCATGCCTCCTTATCATTTTTTCATTTTGTTATTTTGTTATTTTGCCCTGCGACGTCCGTATTGATCTATCCTCCATGTCACTTATAAGATCATGTTGGACTTCTCTCTCCTCTGATGAGCTGATTCTCTTTTTGTCACAGTCATTAGTCCTGCTTTATGCCTCGTTTTGCCAGTGGTCACTCAGCTATTTACTGGGTGCGGCCCCTTTGCTTTAGGGAGTGTCCGTTATTGTGTGATCACCTGTGCCGGAAGGACCTTGTTACTCCTGTAGTTCCGGTGGTTACCCAGAAAAAGCCCTTGGAGGAATACTGCCACCTGGAGGGAGACATTTTAATTACGTTTGCATGCCAGTTCAAGGAAGGTGGTGTTTTAATTGTTTTAGGAAATAATAGATTTGTGGAAATAACAAAGCCACACGAATACATGTTAAATCCTTTGCGTGTCCCTGTGTCCCCTGTTCTGTCTTGTATGTGCGCGCTGTGTGATTGAGCATGCAGTGTTACTTAAGTGCACTCGTGATTAAAATGCTCCTCTCTTCGCCATTGTGTCTATTGTGTTTTTTTTTTCTCACTAGTAAAAAGGTCAGCAAACCAGAAAATAAATCATATATCAGACTGAAAAATATGTGGAATGAATAAATGAGATAATTTTACAGAGATCCTCAGTTCCACCACAGCATATTAAAAAGCCACAAAGAGGATATTGTTATGTGACATTAAGGTATCTATCAGGTGTCCTTACGAGCAGATTTTACAGTAAGGGGGCAGACTTTTGGAAATGGCCATTTCTCATCCTGCCGTGTTCTTCTAGATAAACAGGGAAACCGGTGTTTGAGTAGCCAGCATCATGTCAGCCTCCATAAGTCACATGATAACCATAATCTCGTTTACCAATCGGGTTTCAGGAAATTATCCGAATGTTTTATTTTTTTTTTTCCTCCTAGGGTCATAGGAGGATGAAGGTGATCAGTCACAGGAGATTGTCGTAATGCATGTGGATGTGCGGATGTCACAGTTAGGAAGGAGAAGGCAGCCAGACTGCGGATGTCCACCTAAGGACGCCCAGGACCCCTGATAGAGGGAGCGCAAAACGGGGTCTCTGAGCTGCGCAGTGGCCTTTGAAAAAAACCTACTAGCAGTATATGGGCCATAAAGAATTACATCAATTAACTTCACAATAATGCAAACATTCCTATTACTCATGTGATTCTTTGTAAACTAGCTTTAGGTATCAAATTTTCTCTGATGAAAGATTAAAAAAACAGGTTAGACAAATTTCCCTGAGACTTGGAGAACTTTTGCCAATGAGCCACTTTCAGGGTAATAATCTGTCCATTGGTTCGATGAATGCAGCCAACATAAATAAATCTGTTTCAGGGTTCTTGCATTAGTGTTCTTGCATTGCATAGAAATGACCCGAGCCTCTCACATCACCAAAGGATGTTTTCGAGATACAACTCTGTTCCAGCTTGTATTTATGTCTGTGGAGGATAGTCTTCTGCATATAGACCTGATTGTCTTCATTGACTGATGCGACCAGCTTTAAAATGCAACATTCCTATATCATAACAGTTATATGTAAGGCATTTTCCATTGGGTTATGCACAGACTCTATGGAGCGTTTAGTGTTCTTTGGCATTATGAAGTCAGAAAGAATAGACCAAATGGATCCAAATGATTCCACTCACTGATGATGAAGAGGAGACCAACTGTGGTTCACAAGACAGGTTAAGACATGTATTAATTCTGTTTTGAAGTTCCCCTGAGTAGTCTGGTCATCTATGCACTGCTAATTACACTCCAGTGCCTGGTTGATTGTATATGTGAATAAATGACGTGTGCTTTGTTTTGCGTTTATTCACCAGAAGGGGGAGACAGTAACTCATTTAATTTAGCATACCTGATCCATGGTAATCTAGCACTGTCCTGTTGACGACCTCCTGCAAACCCATATCTCACTCTCTCTCGGGATGTTTACCTGGACCTCTGTTAGCCTTCCTCAGATGAAATACATTTCTTGAAACAACTTTTTACCCATCTGACACTTTCATCAAAATAGAGCTTTTAAAGCGTTTAATTTGACATTTTCCAAAGGTAATCTGATTTATCGTTGCCTGGTTATTCTGGAAGCTGCTCTTGCCTTTGGTGATTGTGTTTTCCCACTGAGACAAAATCGCAGCCCACGTCAGTCTCTGCGCCGCGGTCTCAGGTATTTCCAGTGAAGTGTGACGCCAGTATATCCCATCAGGCATTTTCCCGCCGCTATTGTGGCATGTTCCCAAAGTTTCCTGGAGGCTTTTAGTGAAGCTGTAGGTGAAACACAGTTAGTTGAAAGCAAAGGGACTATAAATGTGAACTGCCTTGCAGTGCGGTAACGTGAGCGGGTTTGCTAGATGAAGCAGACCGAGTCTAAATGTCACCTAAGGGTCTGCAGTATCTAGCAAACCGTTTCAGCTTTATCTAACTTTACAGGCACCCAGGCAAATTCAGCCCAGGGTCTGAATTTCTAATGTCAGAAACTCACCGGGGGTCCGTGAAATTCAAAGGAACCTCAACAAACATTGCCTTTGCATTTGAAAGAATGCAACTAATACATATCCTGCAATTCCCTGGGTTTTGCAGTTGCAGATGAACCGGCATCGTTGCCTGAAGTGCATTCTTGCAAAACGCACACACAGGATTAGCTACATTTCCCGGCAGCCTGCCTTTTACACAAGTCGGCCTACAATCCCGAAAGACACAAAAAAAGAAATCAAACGACGTCTAGTTGAGTCTTCCAGTACCCGGTGAGCAAAATATATCTCAACTCACTCCTGCTGCGTGTACCTGCGTGCCGTCTGTGGAAACATTAACTTTCTCTCTCCCTCTCTATGTTGATCCAGAACATTCCCGTCTACATCAGTCTATACTGTCTGCCAGAAGTGAGAGATTCCCTGGAAGCATGTTTGGATTTTCCTGGTTTTATCTGGCCTGTTGAAGAAGACGGAAGGCATTAAAATTTGGTGTGCGGCCCATTTCATCAATAAATGATTAGTGTGTTAGAGCAGATTTCAGCATTGGGAGAGCAGCTGGGGGGTGAGGGGGGGGTGAACTTGAGGTGTGTACATGTTATGCTGCATGAAGAACAAGAGGGATGTATTGCTGTCCAGGCTTATTTTTTGTTCTCTGCATTTTGCAGTTTCTCCGTAACTCATAAAAAGGCTTTTATATTTACCATGAAAGAATGTAAACAAATCCTGCTCACCTCAGTCCTCCATCCGTTAGCGGGTCTGACTGTTGGGGCCTGTTGTAAGGTGATGTAATGGCTTATTGGTAGACAGTTCTGTCTGTAAGAGAGAGCTGCTTTCACTGCTAGATCAGTCTTCACCATAGTCCTTGTTTAATTTATGATGTATTCATTTATGCTCTTCATTCAGCTTGTGTCAACTCAGGCCCGACAAACACACATTTTTGGTCATGAATGATGTATATATATATATATATATTATATAGGTTCTTCCCTGTTTCTAATTAATAAAGGTCTTCTTCATTCTTTCATGCATCAGTCTTCAGTCCTGCTTCTAGGAGCCTGATACTAACTGTCCTAGCAGTGCATCTCCCACCTGCACTTAATGTTTCCCATTGCTTTAGAAGGTGATGTCATCCTACATTTCAAGAGAAACTGTCAGATAAGTTGACTGGCATTGGAAAGGCGCTTCCGCCCCCCCACCTGCCTGCTTTCCGCTCGTTCGCAGTGTCTTCTGCTTCACTTTATCCTTCTGTGCTGCTGTCATTGAACTTTTGGGCCTAGAACTAACTTGCTGCTTCTGCCAGCAGGACCATGATTAAAACAAAATAAAAAAATGCAGATTTTTAAAAAATATAGAGTGGTCTCGTCATTTTTTTCCATAGATGTATGTTTAACAGTGTTAGATGTAATGCAGAATTACTTCAGTGGAAAACTCGGCGAAACTAGATGAAATTCTGCATGTATTAAGCAGCTTAACGTTAAGGCTTCTTGTTTTTTCTGTATACTTATTTTCATGATGTTTTTAAATGTTTAGCTTGTTGCCAACACAGTGGACCCTTGATGGCTTCACCAATGCGAGCAGCGATGATAGAGTTTACTGGTGAGGATGAATGACCTCACCTACAGTGATGGGTTGCGGGGGGGAGGGTGGGGGGGCAGCGATGACATTCACAGCTGCAATGTTTCACACAGCTTGTGAGTCCTGTCCACCACACTGTGTCTTTGTCCGACTCTGACCTCTTTGTCCTACACTCTGTGCTCATTTTTCCCGAGAGATGGTCCAGCTTTTTCAAACTCCTGTCATTTTTCATGTTAAACCTCAGTGCCTAAATGTCCCAAGACCCCTTTTTTTCACCAGCTTTCATCATTTATATTTTTCTTGAAATGGGTTTAGTTATTGGTGGGAATTGTGTATGAGGAGTCTTTGAAAGGAAGTCAAGGGGGCCGCTAGAGTAGGAGCAGGAGCAGGCCTGTACAATCGCACCGCGCTGCTGTGGATTTCACCCGTCCCGGCCAAAAGCTGTCACACCGAATAAGTGACACATAAAGCCTCCCGCATTATTTTAGAGTCAGTATTGGGGAATCAATCGGCAGGGAGTTGCACTCTGGGCCGGCGATCGCGCTCGATCTCCGTGGGCAGGGCTTATAGCATGATTGACAGAACTTTCTTCAAAGCGGAAGGCGAAGATGGACGAAAAAGATACCAAGGCGGCTGATTGACTGTCAGGAGTACCGGTAATTGTGATTAATCACCTTCCGTAGAGGGCAGTGTGTGTAGAGCCGGAGGCAAAAGACGGAGCGAGAGTGAGATGGAAAGACAGGAAAACAGTCAGAAGGTGAATCTGCTCTCTGGTCAGATAATGGTGATTTCTAAAGAATTAACCTGTAGAAATAGAGAGATGATTGTTTTTAAACACAGGTTGCCACAGCACAATGTTCACGCTGGAGAACATGTTAGACATGTGAACATCAGCAGGTGTTATATATAACCATTCCCATTTTGATTTGGCTGTTATTTTGTTTTAGTTTTTGGTTTATGTATCATTTTCTGTCGGATCTTTGCTTTTTATGTATTCTGTGTTGCTGTCAAATCTGACCGCTTTTTTGCCAGATCTACAACAGTGTCTTTGCTCCAGCTTGTAGTTTTACACCATTTATTTGTATTTAGAATATCTCTAAAGATGCGTCACACTTTAGTGATACTTATAAAAAGAAGTGAACCAAAACTAATTTACTTCAAAGTGCTTTTTATCATTGGTAAAAATATGAAGATTTCCTTTTATTTAAGGGTTTTCTTCTGTGTGTGTGTGTGTGTTTGTAGACTAAGTTTATATTACTTTGTGGGGGACATTTGATCTGTGAATGTTGCTGTGTGGCCTCCAAGACTGAAGGGGCAGTATGAATTCAGTGGATGGCCCGCAGAGACCAAATGCGTGCTTAACTACAGATACATGGATACTTTATAGATGTGATGAACAATCACACCATATCAGTGCCAGGGGGGTCAACAGATTATTGCTGCATCCCAACATTTAATTGATTAATTAAAGTCACTGTATAGTAAACAAATAAGGGTAGGTAACTTACTTGGATTATGTCCCAGTGAATAGTTGTTTTTTTTTATCTTAAGTAATTTTTCTTTGCAGAAGTTAGAAATAAGGATGCAGCAGAAAGTGACACAACCACACGCAAGAATGGAAATCAGGAAAAACAGAATGTATGAGTTACACCAAGATTAACGCTGCTGTCCACTAAAGGTACAGAGTCAGGCCGTCCCTCTGTAACGACGCCGCATGCTCAAAGCAAGCGATTGCCATGGTAATTTATGATTGCCAAATCGTTTTATGTAGTGCCTTTACCAGAACCACTGTCCCACAGCACCTCATAACCCGATCTGCGCTTTCATGCCAATGTCTTCCCAGTTTGATTAGCTACCGTTCTTTTACAGTCCCCCAAAAAGCAAAGAGCTCAACACGAGTACACAGGTCAAAAATAACAGCCAGAGAAGCAGATATCGTGTTTGTTGTTAATATATCCCCTTGTTAAATGATTTATGATCCATGCGGATATTTAAATGTCTTTAGGTTTGCCTTATCTCATCTGGTGATGCCGTAATATTAAAGGCATGGTCTCCTCTGACTGTTCCTCCTTGCCTTTTACATTAAGGATGAGGGGATTTTTCTGAAGATCAAGGTTAGCTTTGGAATGTATAATCACAAGGTTAACTCAGGCCGCTATAATTTTCTGTTCATCATGACCCTTTATTTTAATTTAAAGATATCGGATGATTGATCCATCGGTCAGCCAGGCATTTCTTCTCAATTAATATTGTTACTTGTGCCAATACAAGCAGAGGGAGGTTGATCAATTGTCTTCCTCTCCACCTGAACTTTGTGATACAAATCAAATAGCCATCGACTGCGGCCCATCGATTTCCGCTGGCTCTTGCACTGCACCCTCTCCTCATTCATCTCCCGCTGTTTTCTGGTGACTGTTAGCCCAGCTTGGGATTGCTGCTTTTAAAGCATCACCCCCCCCTACACAGCACTCAAGGTCAGCTTTAATCAAGCTCAGACAACGTCACTGGCACGCTGCACTTCCTCTTTCAAGCCAGAATTCCTCCGGCTCTTACTGGGGAGAGTATTACTGTGATGCCTCACCCTACACTGTGTTTCAACTGAAACCCTCCACACAGAGCCAGCCCCACACAGGAAATACCACGCTCATACAGTACTGGTAGGTGTATTGTATTACTTAGAACAAGGGTAGCCAGTCTTATCCACAAAGGGCCGGCGTGTATGCAGGTTTTTGGGATCACCTTTATGTCAGCTTGTCAAACCCAGCTGTGAGGACTCTTCAACCAATCAGTCCATTAATTAGTAATCTAATTAGGGAGTTGCAGTAAAAACCCACATACACACCGGCCCTTTCTGGGTAAGATCAGCCAACCCTGATTTAGAAGGTCCTTGTGTAGAGCAGCTCATTTTGAGCCCTATTATGAAATTGTGGAATGTCAAATAGTCCCTGAGCACAGAGAATGATACATCCATCCATTCCCAGATCTAGGATCCCAAATGTGGACTGCAACAAGTCAAAATGCATAAATTATATTTCTGATGACAATCAGCTTTTATTTACATTGTTAATATTGTATGAAAGGGGCTTTGCCAGACCATGAGAGTTTCTGTTTCCTGTCATCTACTTTCTCCTGGCTTTTATTCACTATTCCTGTTTACTGTTGTTATGCTTAACTGCTGTAGGGGAGTTTGGAGATGGTTGCACCATTTTTAACATTTTTGCCTGTACCTTTGAACTCTTTTATAGAATCGCATTCAAAATTTGATACAAACTATCTGCATGCATCTTCTATTAAACGGTGCAGGTTTTATCTGTATCACAAAGACAACGAATGGTTTAGCCTCAAACGCATTTAGTGAAATGTTACAATTTACCCCATAGTCAGGGATAGTTGTAACACAACCCTGGATTAAATGTGACATTTATTAAATCATTAAAATGATTTTGAACTGAAATGAACTGAAAAATTCAAGCTATTCAAAGTTTTTATTTCTTCTGGTTCAGCAAAATTTGTGGGTCTGTATGCATTTGTGTGCCATTTATGTTAATCACAACTAAAATCAAAGATCATGATAAAATCAAAGAAAATGTGCAACTGTGCATCAGTTTTAATAACTGAATAATAGTGTGTGTGTGTGTGTGGGGGGGGGGGGGGGTAAGTTTA
>JAABNX020000045.1:7886518-7897805 GCA_015163995.2 Mormyrus lacerda | reverse complement strand
CCCCCCCATGCCCCCCACCCCCCAGCCACGTGTCCCCGGTCACTGTCGTCTTCCGCTTTTTAAGGAGGCCGTATTTTTTTTTATTAAGGTGGCTGCTGCATGTGTCTCTGCCCTCAAGGGGAGGCTGTGACAGAAAGTGACATTAATTAGCTCTATCAGAGAGGTACATGGAAGCATGGAAGCGTACACCTGCCGAGCTGAACTGCCAACTCAGGCAGCTGAAAGAGACCGCCCCCCCAACCGGAGGGAGGGATCACTTAAGTAGGCAGTAATGAACGAGACCCCCCCCCAGAGCTCGGGCACCATTATCAGCCTGGTTCAGACAAATGTACCCACTTTCATGTATAATTACTAGTATTTATTTGTTTA
This sequence comes from Mormyrus lacerda, assembly GCA_015163995.2. NCBI lineage: Eukaryota > Metazoa > Chordata > Actinopteri > Osteoglossiformes > Mormyridae > Mormyrus > Mormyrus lacerda. The sequence goes on along the minus strand of JAABNX020000045.1, from coordinate 7,897,436 downwards.
CGTAATTTTACATAACCACTACAGCATGGAAAGTCATAACCGTAGCAAGTCACCCACAATTAGTCACTTAAACCTTTTTCCTTTGTTCAGAAATGGTTGATTGTGCATGTCCAAGGTCCTAATAGGTCCATCTAGGTACACGCTTACAATTTATCCCTGAAATCCCTCCACAGCCAGGGCTGAAACAATATATAGCGTCATATAATTCATATATAGTATATAGTTAAATACGACTGCAACCCTCCCCAGGAGAAGTGGTCTGTGGGACACACTGTAGGTCATTGTACAGGCCAAAACACCTGCCCCGGCCCCGGCCCCGCCCCTGGAACACGTAAGACCCAATGGTATTCTTCAGACAGACACCTCATAACTTTCTTACTCACGTCACATTCATCTCCCTTCTCTTGCTTTTCACCCAAAACCTCCAATTTACGAAGAGCATTAATTAACAGCATCTGATGCACACACTGCTTATTTCAGCAGCATGCAGACGGCCGTGGAAAACCAATGCCCATGGTATCCTTACGTAGTGATTGAAAAAGTATGGAAATAAATTCTAGAGAGAAGCCGGCCTACTATAAGCAGGGACTAATGAGGTCTGATGAAACCACTAGCTACATCAAAATCCCAAAAAAACTGCCCTTGCAAAGTGTCCCCTTTGCAGACGTAATACCAGGAATGAGAGTAAGAACACAAGCCTCTTTTATATAGACGGTATCTACCTTAACTATTCATTTTTCTCGAAATAAACAATATATTATGACAATAATTTCCCTTGACAATAAGCCAGTGCATCCCACGGTCCTTAAAATGATTCATGGATGTTTTTGGTGACAAACATATCTTGGGAATAGAGCTGCCTGCAGAAAATGTCAGTGTAATGTGGTGATGCAGTAATTTTTTATACAGTTTTAATCAAATTCAGATCTAATTACAGTGTGATGTACACCTGGCGCCTGCTCCTACATTGCTGTGATATGTCAGGTTTTGGCATCTCAATCAGGGCTTTATTTGGATGTTAGGGTTAGCGTGGGGAGATCTTAGCTGTATATGAAATTAGGATCCTTGCAGCACATTCAAAAGGAGCACAAGAAAATATACATATGAATTAATGTCAGCATTTTTCCAAAATGCTGGCATAGCACCCAGCTCCCCTACCCCAACCTGCTCTGTGCTGCCTGGGTAGGTTCCAAGCCCCACCCACAACCCTGACCAGGATAAGCGATTGGACGATGCTTTGATTGATTGATAGTCCTCCTCATGTCTCATCGTGGAACCTTTTGCCCAGTCTGCGGCCCCAAGTCCTGACATTTTCCTGTTTCCCGTGTCCAGTCTTCGGCCTCCTGGTGAGATGGCCCAGCATGGGATGCTCTGCGTTTCCGTCTAAACCTCACAATGATAAATCTAGTTTCTGCAGGCGTTGGAGTCTGAGTCGGTGTGCAGTGAAGGCCGCGCTGGTGTATAGCTCAGTGGGTTAGTGATCTGTGCCTAAAGGTCATCGGTTCAAACCCCATAGCTGACTCAATTAATACATCAGCATTGGGCCCTTGGGAAAGGCCCTTAACTCCGGTAACTGCAGGGGCCCCTTCTGATCCTGCCCACATTCTCTGTCTCACTTCTACAGTCACTTTGAACCAGAGCATCTGCTAAAATGAATATAAAGAGTCCTGAATGATTGAAGTTAATCAAAACAACTGGTACAAAAGCTCTCTGTACTCCCACACAAACTTAATAAACCTGTTAAAATGTTATATGATTATTTATTCTGAAAACCCAGAAACATGTCGGAACAGTAAAAGTCTATTATATCTTAAAAATCAGATACTTCCCCATTCATATTACCTATTGAACACCATTAAATGCTTGATGTGTAGATACATAATCTGGGTTCCTTACAGCGTTTGATGAGAATGTTTTCATTTTTTGACAGTTATGGAGACCCTAAAAAAAATAGTATTGTAAAACATGCCATCATGAAAATGTGATTAGGAAGCAATAATCCTCCAGATTAAATTCAGAACTGGATAGGATTATAATGGAAGATAATGAATGCTGTCTGTTTAATATACATATCCCATGCAGTCTCTAGCATTGTTATAGCTCAGTGTATGCACCTAGAATATTACCTACTTCCTATGAATCAGACAAGTGTGAGCGGTGCCCAGCAATGTATCAGAGCAAATGTTTACTGCTGAGAAAACCTTAGAAATAAAAGCCTGCCCCTTCCTTCTGAGCTGGAATGATAAGCTCCGAGACATGATTCAATACATAATCAGAATTGTGTTCTGGCAAAAAGCCTCCTTGCGATTAATTGTGCAGTGAAATGCCTTGCCTCCCTCTCCCAATGCCCCCTGTCCTGTAAGCCGTTTCTCCTAGTGAAGTTTGACCATCTGACTTTCTCTCCATATGTTCTGAACGAGCTCCATCCAGAGCTCGTCAGCCAAACGTAATATCGCCCGAGCCAAACTAAGTCCAGCATATGGCAGTCAAAAGCCACAGCATCTCTTTCCAAATACATATATACTTCAGCCACTATGTCACAGGGGATTTATATATATAACGGATAGGTGCTCTTTAAAACACTCTCTGTAATAGCAATCATTCAGTGTGTTTCTGCTTTTTTTTCCCCCTTATACCTGTTTCTGTCTCTTGAAAGATTCTTGGCAGTCTCCCATCATCGGCAGTGAAGAGATGAGAAGAGCTAAATCTCCTGCAGTCAGTCTACCTCGCACACTGTCCGTGAGCCTGCTCTTAGACAGGGTTACTCCTTAGCCAGCTCTACGGGGGAAAAACAGATCAAAGATAAACTTTTACATAATGCAAGAAAAAAATGACCAAGAAGACCTTGAACAACTATAATATCCATCATACTTATTTTTTGTCTGTCTAAAATGTGCCTATGGATATCCAGTAAATATTTAAACATTCAGAGGTGTTTCCTGGGGAGATGGTCATCTCAGGATGATGGATTGTATACACCCAGTACTTCCCTTCAAGTTCTTTTTCAGACATTTTTTTTTTTTATCATCAGTTGTGGATGCCTTATATCTCATTTTAACTGTCTACATGGTGGCTTGAGGAAATGGTCTTCAGGAGAAGAACCCAGTTCTCCTCTCCAGTCTTGTCATTCTTTCCAAAAGCAGAGACGTTCCAAAGGCCTCTGTGGGCAAATGCAGGCTAGGAAGGGGTCTAAAATCACCCCAGCGACCGGAAAAAAAGTCTCGACTTATGAGCCCTCCGTAGGCCACGGCAGATGCCGATGGGCTTCAGGAGAGTGAGTCCTACAGCGGGGCCCCAGGTTTGATCCACACTGCTCTGTGTTAGCTGTCTGCAGCAACAAGGCTGAGAGGAAACAAGCCGGCAGTACGGTAGAGACAGAGCCATCAGGAAAGTCAGACAAGTGTCTTCCCTCAGTGCTGTACAGAGATGTTTACTATTGGCTGAGCACCTACAGAGCAGTGGGTGGAATCAAGCATATAGCGCAGTCCTTCAAAGATGTTACCTCGCTCAAGGAAGCCTGTAGTTCACAGAGGGAACAGAAGTGAGCGACTGAGAGCAAGAACATGAGAGCAGAGCTATGCATCTTGAGATTGCTGGTGTGGGGTTAGGGCTTTAGAAAGAACTGTAGTAAGATTCCAAAGCTCACTCAGTCCACGGGTGTATGTTTTTTGAGAAAATCTCTGTAGACTTGGTGAGTCTTGGATATTTAACAAAAGGTCTTTGCTAGATTGTATGAGGACTGAGTGAGTTTTAGTTCCCGGTAGTGTAGCATATGAAGAGTGAGCCTGACTTTAGGTCACTGGTCTCATCTCAAAATCAGCAAAAAAATTGGACTGAATGAATTTTGGAAATTTGCTCTTTAATCGGTCAATCAAGATTAGGAGAAAAATGCTAAGTAGAATATGTGGCAAATTAAGCTGAATAAACAGAATTATTCTGTTTTGACATTTGCCTAAAATGAGTTAAATTAGTTTTTTTTTTGCCCATTCAGTGATGATGCTGTTACTCATCTGTGGGAATGCAAGGTCAATTGGTCAGTCTTACATCACACATTAGTGCACATAGTCTGAGGACAATTTGAAATCTAAAAGGAAAATAAAAGGTTCCGGAATATCATCTAAATAAATCAATAAATCCCTATAACGATGGAGTTGAAAATGCAGATGCAGAGAATGCAAAATGCTCAACGCTTCAGTGCTATAACATCAAATGAGACTTCAAATACCTCGACCAGGCAATGAAGTCTCCCTTAGTATTACTTATTTTGCTTTTCCACTGTAGACAAGGTCATGAAAAACTGTGTTGAATCCATATTACTGTCCATATCAGGAATCATCAAATCAGGAGACCACCTTCAACACAACCATTCTGTGATTGGTTAAGCAGTTAAGCACCGAGTCATCATGCCTTGATCGAGTCATACAATCATACATAGGAACTTATTTTTTTATCAAATGTTATACAGTTTCTTACATTTTCCTCTTTGAAAACAGAAAAGATAAGCCCTGGGGTGTAGACGCTCCAGGGAAGGGGGCTTTTACGCTACTATGAGATGTGCTAACATATCAAAACCTAGGTGATTCTAAACCGAGAAAGGAGATAAGTCCTTCCTAATAAAATAAATCTACCTAGCTTTGGCCTCATTTGACCTCATGCTGCTTCGTTCTTGCTCAGCATGACAGTGGAAAATATTCATATGTGAATTGCAATGCACTGGATTTATAAGCAAAATTTCAAATTCACACTGTATTTCAAAATAATTGAATACATTAGAATACATTTGATATCAGTTAAATATGCTCTCGACAGTACATATGCACTGTTAGCCACATAATTAGCAATATTATGTGATATGATAATTTAAACACTGTTGTATTAAAAACAGATTTTCATATGTATATACAGAACGGCAAATATCGTTACCACGGCAGCTAAAAGATATACAGGACGACTGTAACACTTCATGACAGGCTTAGCCAAATGAAAGCAGGGTTTATATTTTAACAGACTACATGTACATATGAGCTAGCTACAAGAACACAAAAGCAATAAGTATAAATAGTACAAATAGTATGATCTTCAGTGGTAGTGATGCATTTAACCCTAAAATTATCTCCAAGTTTTTCCTACATTTGTACTGTTGTGTGTCTGGTGGAACATAGTTTTTACTTTGAAATATCTTAGCCAACAATAAAATATTTTATTTTGAATACTGAAGAGATGCATACGTAACTGTACACTTTTTCTCATTGTAAACCTTGAAAATGGGTCCCACAGATTCAAACAAAAGGCTGTCAGGGAAGCTGACGCCAGGGCTGAGTGTGTACCCCCCCACGATACCCCAGACAAAGGCTGCCTCAGACCACTGTCCCACCACAGCTTGCTGGGCTCGCGTTCAGCCGTTAGCCTGAATGAAGCTGTACGGCCGTGTTCTCCCACACTATTGACAGATGCTCGGCCGTGTTGGCCCACAGCAGACTTCAATTAGCTGACTTACACTTCTTTAAATGAATGTCCTTGGTGACCGTTGGTCGGAGACATTTTTTAAACGATTAAACCTCAGCTTATGGGATGCCCAGCGGCAGACGTTCATGGGGGGCGGGGGGGAGTTTTTGTCCACAGAATGATAAATCGCTGTAGATCTGAGAGTTGAATGCAGGGGAGATGGGGCTATGTTGGTGGGTTTTGGTGCAGCTGCTGATAATGTGTTTAATTGTCCCGGTATTCTCCCCACGGCCTATCGACGAGTGCTCTGAAAATCCTTGTTTTGGGCCTGGATCCGTCCTCATTACCCACAATGCAGTGCCTGCCTATAAGCGGATTGGCTGGGCCCAGTGACAAGGCAGCAGATAATCACGCTCAGCCAGGTGCTGTATAGCCTCCTTCCACCAGGGACCCAGTCCAGATATAATTGTCTTTTGTTTTCATGTGTCAACATTTTTAGCAAGATAAACACAACACGGTAAACCTCACTGGGGGTTACACTCCATAACTGCCAGTGATTTTTAATAGTATATAAGTGTACTTTAATGTTCTTCATGGTCGACATGGAAAGCTTTGCAAATTGGAAAGGGAATCTGGGCAGAGTGTAGGATTAAAATCTTTTTTTGCATACTCCTTTAACAGACAACTGATACAGGTGCCCACATAATGAGTAGAAATTATCAAGAAGGAAGAACCTTATTTTGCTTACAGCAAAACATGTTTTGAGTTCACAATTAGCAGCTCATATGACACCCTTAAGCTAAACATCCTGCTATATTAAACATCAACTTAGTCGACTTTGAAAATGTGTCCTACTTATATGCCAATGTTAAGGTTTCAATATCGCTTATATAGCTTAAGCGATTTACTGCATTCATGTAAATTATATATTTTTTAAAATTAAAAACCATTTAAGTAGTTATATCCGAATAAATGTAGTGCGTAGGTGAAATTAGGGACGAACACTGGGGATTAGGCATCACAACAGCTTAAGCAGGCAGGATAGAGTAAGCCAGCCATGTTGGGCTTAGTGATGAAACATAATGTTCCACACATAACCTCTATGTGACGATATCTTCACTTTTTGCTTCTGTAATTCCACCTGTGACAGCTTCAACTGTCAAATATCAGCCTTGTCTATTATATAGCCTGCCTATTGTCAGCAAAATAAGAGGGTGTCCTCTGCCAAAGCTTCAGAGCACCGCTTATTCGACAGTCTGGGCTGAGTGAAACATGTAATTCTGCATATTGAATGCTACTGAAGAGCTTTAGAAGGTTTCCTCTGTAGGCTAATACATGATACAGAACCAATCCAAGGGGGGGTGGCGGGGGGGGAAACTCATTATCTGGCAGCTTAATTGTTTGCTAAGGGGTTGATTAAAATTTTCTTAAAGAAGGTCTAGGGTCCTGATTGTCCCTCACTGGATTTCAATATCTGTTCTGCCATGTCTGCTAAATTTCTTTCTGCCCTGAAATTCTACTTTCTGGGGGGAAATGACTTTATTCCCTACTGGGAGAAGCCTTGCAGGAGAGAATTGACCACAATGCATCTGTCAAACCCCGCAGTCAAAATACCGTTCACTCTCCCTCCGTACTGTAATCGCCATGGACTGACACATTTCCAGCAAGCTGAAATGTTGCCAGGCATTCGCAGGTTTCCTAAGGGCATTCAATACAAAACATAGCGGCGGGGAGAGGCAGCTGAAAACCGGAGCTAGACAAGGACAGACAGCCGCTGAATCCTATGGTCTCATAAGGAAGGCAATTAATCTTTTAGCTGGGATACATTGTATGTGTGAACAATAGGCTGTGCCTCTGCTGCTTTCCAATGTACACATGTGATTATATACTTCCTTTCAGTTTAAAATACTTCTGTATAAATATTAGCTGCACATCTGCACTTAGAGACATCAGAAATACCAGAATGGGATGAGAGTAAAGGATCTGGTATGTATACCGTGGTTAATAACCAGCGTGCTAACAGGGATTTTTTCTTTCACTCCAGCATCAGCCTGGCCTTCTGTTAGCCTGATTTCCTACAAAAGTCAAAAGATGTTCACAGCAATGCAGTCAGCGAGTTCACATTTCTATTTGTATTATGTTCAGAACGACTGTTGCACGGTAATGTTGTTTGAAAATGAAGTCGGTATAGAGAATTACAGACAATAGGTCATAAACATGTAAACAAGACGGTGAAGAAGGAAAGGTGTGTAGGTGGTTCCTGTGAGGAGATCTTCCCATCTTTCCCAAAAGATCAAAATAGGATGTACAATAACATCACTATCATATGCCACAAAGAATCTCCATGCTCCTGGCGCAAGCAAAAACATCTCAGTTTTAATAAAGGGTAAAATAAAGCCGTACTTTTAAAGGCACATCCTGACAACTCTGTGAACGGTCGGAGTTTGATGCCACAAAAGAGTAAAGTGCTCTTTTTCAGCCTTGTCTGTTTGTCCTCAGCTTCAGGAGGATCTGGAGAGATGAGGTGTGTTAGGTGTCTTACGTGATGAGCTCATTCTCCGATGCCGGCTGAGGAACAAGGGCCCTGGAGTCACACTATGGCAACTGTAATCTGAACATGTATCTCAGTGCTTTTAGATAATGTATCAAATTACACATCTTATATAAATCAAAGGTGTGAACAATTAATTCTATACCTCTGACAGACTACATTTTCTCTTCCTTCCAGTATGTTATATGTCACTGCGAGCATCTTGCCAAGACAAACGTGTGAACTTCCATGGCAAATAAAACTCGTTCGATCGTTAGTTTTTTTCTTTGTCTTCTCGTTTGTTCATTCGTTCATTTATTCATTCATTCATCCATTTATTCCTTCATTCATTCATCCATTTATTCCTTCATTCATTCATCCATTTATTCATTCATATTTACCCACTGCTTTGTCTTATTCTGTCCTACATTCTATGTCCGTGACCTGGGTGTTGGTCTTCGTAAGAAATGCTGAGTAAATGCGCCTCCTGAAAACCCACCTGCATCAATCGCACAAAAAGTCACAATAAATATACCCCAGAGAAGTGAATTTTTGATTGCAGTGCAGGTGTTGCTTAGTAGGAAAATTGTGACATTTTTGAGCCATTGATTAAGTATGGTCTAGGAGGGAACACGGCATGGATGATCAATATTCAACCAAGGTATTGAGAAAATGTCAGCCGATGGGTGTCCCAGGGTCAGCAAAACTGTGGAGGGATCATCTGGGTATCAACATAGAAAAACCGTATATCAGTATGTCGATTTTATCGGTTGGAGGAATCCACTTGCACGTGTGTGGAAACCTCCCTCGGAATCATCAGTTATAATATGCACTGAGCCCACCTAATCACCTTAATAATGCTTTCGAGAATCTTCATGAAAACAGCAACTAAAGCATGGTCGGCTTTTTGGGGTGATGCTGGGGTCAACCGAAGTTTATTATTTTGAAAAAAATATATAAAACCCATGAAAGTTTTACTCTCTGCATCTTTCCTTGCTGCCTTCTTATTCCTTGCAATAAGCCCATCATCAAGACAAAAAACTCTTTACACAGTGTACCAGGGTGAAGACATTCTGCTATTTATGATCATCTTGAGTTCCTCCACTTCTCTTCTGCAGGTGGTGTTGATTTATTTACTCCTCATGGTTTGGAGCTGCTGTGTTTCCCTCCAGCCTCAAAATGTAGAGTAAACCCAAGGCCAAGAAAAGGGAAAAAAAAATTAAATGGCAGGTAGTTCACCGCCTGTTTTTCTGATGCCAAGATTTCTATTATCCTGTCAGGATTTAAAGAGATGGCAACACGTTTTGGACGCAGTGTGTTTCATCTGGACAGGGCGCACTGATCCTCGGGAGCATAAGGTTACAGTCAGGGAAGTGGAGAGCGAAAGCCGGGGGCAGACGACCAATCAGAATGCAAAGGAGGATGGGCCAATCAAAACACATAACACAGATTCACTAATGTAGTTGCGAAGTACTTATGTTTAAAATTAGCAAAAGACTGGAAAAATACAACAGTTAAACAATAGTCTGTATCATGGCGATAACACTTTCTCATTCCACTTCACAATGACACAATGTCTCTAACAACAGAGAATTGCTTTGAAGGTAAGTAGTTAAAATTATATATTTACCTACTAGTAATGTTGTCTCAAGGTTAAATTAGTGTGTCTGGTTATATGGCTCTGCCTTTGGATTATTCAGCTGTAGAGGACAGCTGTGGTAGAAAGACTTCAATCTCATATTTACATGACAAATTATTCTATTTATTTCTTTCACGATTCTGGGCCACCTGCTCCCATTCTGCCAGCTGAAGTGACTTTAATAATTACCTGGCTGTTATCAGAATGTTAAAACAATATCTGGGCCCTTAGCTACCTGAATTGAATCAGATATGGACTTCATCGTACCTGAAATATAGCTAATAGCTGAAATGTGTATAAATGCTATATTTTATTTATTTTAAGTTTTAGTCAATGGCAGATAGCAAGGACCTCACTCTACAGTGTCCTATGAAAAAGTAAGACAGTCAATGATTTATCATAGACTTCAGGGAGACAGTTAATGCTTTGGATGATACAGACACATTCAAACAAACAGACTTGCCGCGCAAGTTTAGATGCTGAATAAAGTATTTCCGTCTTGGATGATGAATAAATTATATAATGCCTCTTAAGCCAGAGCATCTAAAACTCTCTCCCATGTTCTCCAGTGAATAAGACAACAGCCAGACATCCCTTCATGCATCCATTAATATGCTTTTAAATGGACGCTGTGTGTGGCTGAAGATACAGCTTTTTAGTTGGGCGGGGCATGTGGGCATGTATTTTTGTCACTGCTTGGCAAGGCTCACAACTGTTTTCTGGCTGGAGAATTTAATTTTTACACGCAAAAGAAAAAAAAAAAAGAAAAAATGGGATTTCCGTTTTACGTGAGTTCAGGTGCTATGAAGGCACATTGACGATGTTACAAATTATCGGGTGCTATACAGTATGAAATGCAGATAAAGTCACCAAATGAGCTCACGGGGATGATAAATGGCTGGACTGAAGCAGAAATCGTGCTCCATGACTTGGTAACCAAACACATAATGGGCAGGACCCAACGGGAGTCCTAGCATTCTGCTAGAAATGCTAATGAGGCAGAGCACTGAAAGACTTAAATTAGGGCTGTTTCATTCAGGGCAGGTTGCTTGGTGAGCATGTACTCGTGTTCTCCCTCCTTCCAGGCAATTGTTCTAGGCTTGAGACAGGGACAGATGCTCCAGGAGCATCCCACAGACCAGTATTCTCTACCCGCCCCCCACCCCCCCACGCCTAATCACCGCTTCTGCGATGCTCTCTGCCAAGCTGATGCCTTGGAATCGGCCACTTCTCCTGTCTCTCCCCCCACAGCTGAGAAGGATGCAGGACGTGTACAGGAGAAGTGCTTTAAAGTATAGAACCTC
>JAABNX020000045.1:7862192-7878848 GCA_015163995.2 Mormyrus lacerda | reverse complement strand
AGTGTCTTGTTGGACTCCGTACGTCTCTGCTGATGGTCCACCGTAGACGTCTAAGAAATGACAAAGCATAAGAAAGAGGGGAATTCAGAGTAACTGTTTCTGTGTATTGATTGAAGTAGAGGAAGAGAAGGAGGGGACGGGGTGAAGTTTGGGGGTGCTGGTCACATACCTGTTTTGCTAAGATAACAAACCCCCTAAAAACACATCCATCACCGGGCTCTGCCACACCGGCAGAGCTGCTTGCTGTTTCAGAGTCTGCGTCTGCCTGAGAGTTTACATAAGTTTGGTGTGAAGTGTGTGTGCGTCTGTGTGCATCTGTGTGCATGGTGCGCCGGCTGCAGATGTACTGCAGACATGTGTGACTGTGAATGTGTATATTTATATATAGATATCACCTGTAGAAAATGCATCTCTCTTACTGTGCTGCTTATACAAGAAGGACAGCTCATGGGGAGCAAAGGGGGGTGTCGTGGAGGGGGGGGGGGGTATCTCTCTCATCTGCTGGGGACACTGTGTGACAGGAGGGGGTGTGGCCATAGAGATCTTCACACTGGCACTAAACCCAGGCACATACAAAAGCGGGAATGATTCTTTGTAGAATGAGGAAAGTTATTTAACACAAATGACAGATCCCTGTATACATGACTGTGAATGTTATAAGACATCGTGGAGTCCAGCGGGGCTCGAAGTGTGAAAAAAATACTGCCCTTGTTATTTTGAACCGGGAGGTTATGCGAGGTGCTAGTATGAAAAGTAAAGAGGTGCAGGTACCATGTTCTGGAGGGTACCAGGTCATTGCAAGTACTGGTGTCTACATCTGACAATTAGGACTTTGGGAAGCCCTTTGTAGGGGGGACGCTGTCCCATTTGGGATGGGAGGCATACAGTAACCGTATCACACAGGGACTCCGCAAACAGGACCAGCTTTATGGACGGTGTTTGCCTTTTTGGGATCAGACAGGGTGGATCCCAGCACAAATGGGAGAAACAAATAAGGGAGCTGGCTTTAGAGGCGAACACAACAGAGGCCATCCCAGGCACGGCAATGTCACGGGAGGGGCCTGCAGGTCAGCACTGATACCAAGTGACGTCTGGATCGGTGGGAGTGTGTTTTCTGTTGGGAATGAGAGGCAAGTGGAACCAATCAAGAATAGGATCCATCATCACATGACTCTTCCAAGAGCCCCCAGGATATACCGAACATATATGATTATTTTTATTTCCCCCTGTTATTTTCTTTTCATCACTGTCCGAAGGCACAGCATCCAAAACACGTCTGTGAGTGACAATTCCTGGCAGGACAGGGCTGGGCGAAGGGGGCACAATCTTCCGCAGGACCTGGCCGACTTGGATCTCCACTCTCCGTGCATGATGGCTCTTCATGGGTGAGTCGCTCCTTCCCATCAAATCCTCATTTCCGACAAAACGAAGCCCGCAGAGCGCGTCCGTCATGCGCGCCCCGTCCATCGCCGAGACAGATGCTCCTCGTATGAATTGGAAAGGGGGGGGGGGGTGGTGCAGCATAAATTATTCATGTCCTGCCAAGCCTGGAGGTGCTTATTAAACATTGCGTGGCAAGTGGTGCGGATGGGTCCTCTGAAAGGGGGTTTTTGTGTCTGCTCAACTTCAGCTTGTGTCGCGGGGTGCAGTTCATGACGTTTTCCCACCATGTTTGGTTACCTATTGTCATGCCACCTACACCTATACATTTATATATTGTTTTTGGGAGTGAGAGAAAGTCAGGCACACCCAGCACCCAGCAAAGGGTATGGTACCCCCAAAGCACAATATTCAATTAACTATGCTTTCCAAACCGTATTCCAAGATCTCACATGACAGCCGCCCCGCTGTCGATGCAGGCAGACGGAGGGATGCTTCAGCCATGATGGAATTCCAAAATAACTTAGCTAAGCTCTCAGCATTGCTGCTCTGTCAAAGATCATCCTGAGTGGCCAGACTCAAGCTGACCGAGGTACAGAATGGCCATTTCAGATCTGGAGATTTATTTTGGAGCTTTCTGTTTATTTGTTTGTTTATTTGTCACCTCTGATCCGCATGTATGGTGTCTGAATGTTCTTCCACTGCCATGTTGGCTTCCTCCTGTGAGCCAAAAGTCAGTGGTCAGGCTAATTGGGATCTAAACAGCCCATAGAGCATGTGTGTGTGTGTATGTGTCCTGCGATGGACAGACAGCCCATCCAGGGTGTCCCTTGTCTTGTGCCCGGTGCCGCCTGGGATTGACTCCGCCCCCTCTCCCCCCAACCCTCCGTGACCCTGACCGAGAAGCTAGAAGATGGATGGATTTTAGCGCTTATTTAGAATGGATTATTTAAGATAATAAATCTCACGAAGGATAAAACATGGGCCATAAATATATCAAAATGCATATGAAAAATGCATTTTATGTATCAGAAAATATAATAAATACATTATGCTGTGCATTATTTAAGCAATAAGGCGGGCAAAGCTGTGCTTTATTCATGAAGAGTGGCTGCTAAGGGTGGAGTCTGGCCTGGGGAAGGGTTGCAAGAGCAGCTCAGCCGTGACCTTCTCCGAGCCTGAAGCCCTTGCAAAGATGCCTTATTCCATTTATTAAATGGCTGCGACGTGAAACAGACTCATGTAGTGTCTTACACACAATCTCAGACTGACTCATCAAACACGGGTCTCTGCACTAATTTGCTCCTTCTCAGTTAAGTTTATGGATACAAGGCTATTCAATTTTAAGATTAGGATTGACACAAAATTTAAAATAAACTGCTGTGTTTTATTTAAAGTATGTGCAATTTTATTTTTTTCATGCGCAAAATTTAACGATCGATGTAGTTTCCCATATTTTGTTTGAAAAGTATATTTTCTTTGACTGAACAAATCGCAATAGCACAGGACACGGTTGCTATTTGTAAATTTCAAAATTGTTGCTATGGAGCAGTAACATTAGCACTGCCGTAACTTGCCATATGTTTTGATTTACTTTCATATAAAATGGAGTGATGTCAGTCTTTCTCTCTGTGCTGGTGTCACTTCCTTGTTAGGACGTCGCACTCAAAGTATTACTATGAATGTGCAAGCCAATTTTTAACCAACCAAATCAGATATCTGCTACAGTATGAGGCTTGGAAGGAATAAATTATGATTACATTTAAATGTGCTGTCTGAGACACACACAATACCATAAATAATTCTCTTTTCATGACATGCTGACATTAAAAAAAATAATAATAAATACATAAAGGGGCTACGATGTTCAGCTGCTCCACAAGTGGATTTGCTTCCCGGAAATGTGGCAACCTCATTTTTTGAGATGATTCCCCTTCACACAGTGTTTGATTTTTAAACTCTCCACATATCCAGCATTTCAGCTTTAACGTTACATCAGGAACAGATGAACTGTATTCAGACTCAAATGCTTTCGTTGCTAGGTATTGATAGCACATGCACAATACAGGCTCTCTGTTGACAGTGGATTACTTATACACGAGCCCATCTACCTACTTGCATATTCTACACATTCTGTATACATTTCCAGAAATAAATTAACCTTGATTGAAATCTCAGAGGGACTCTGAGCTTTGCAGTTAAGTCTCCAGAATGTCAAACATGATAAAGTCTGAAACAGAAGATAGAGACGAAAAAATGAAACAGGGCTTCTCCTTTCAAATTGAGTTTTATGCTGGCGTTTGAAAAGCAGGTACAGGTGGAAAAAACCGCTACGGGGAATCTTTGAGTCATCTCAGAATGTTGTTTCAGTTCTCTGCGGGTTGTCACATCAAGGGATTGAGTCAGGAGCTTGTTAAAGAATGCTTATGTGTTTATGCATCCTGCTCTGCTGTGGATAGGTCTATCCTAAATGTAATGCCTCCTGAAAGGTAATATCATGATTCATCGGGGCTATCCTCATTCAGATGTGGCTCTCAGCTGTCAGCCTTGACGTTTGGTCTACCAATTATGATGCTGAGGCCGCAATCTGTGCTCGGAAAATATGGCTGAGGTCACTGTGTTAGAATCAGGCAGGGCAGCGTGATAAGCGGATAAAAGGCAGCATGACAGGCCCCTTTCAATGACATTGTCATTAGAAAGGCTGTAAAAACTGCATTTCCGTTTCACTATGGCTCGTTCTTCATGAGGGCAGCTTGGGGCTGTTGTAGACTGTAGGCGGTGTTCCATACCCCAAGCTCAGTGACTGCAGTCAGATGGTCCAAGTTCCCTGAAATGGCCCGGAAAATGCCAGAAGTAGAATCTCACTCTTGGACACCTTGGAAACGAGTGAAACCTCCCAGAATCCCAGGGAATCTGAGACATTAGGGCTTTAGTGTTTGGAAATCTCAGAATCTCACAAGCATAACGCTTCATTGAAGGTGAGTGATTAATGTGCCGTTGGCTGGAGATGACTGCGGCACCTCGTCCTAAATCCCAACAGCCCATAATTCCTAAAACATGCTCGCTCCTGCCGCCCGCTTAAAAATATGGCGGCACATCTCCCTCGTCGAAAAATCTACAAGAAATCAGCTCTGCAGTGTGTGTCTGTCTGAGAACAGGAAAAAGGAGTGTCACAACAGACAGAGGGGCCTCTCACAGCAGAAAGGAGTGTCACAACAGACGGAGGGGCCTCTCACAGCAGAAAGGAGTCTCACGACAGGGAGAGGGGCCTCTCACAGCAGAAAGGAGTGTCACAACAGGGAGAGGGGCCCCTCACAGCAGAAAGGAGTGTCACAACAGGGAGAGGGGCCTCTCACAGCAAAAAGGAATGTCACGACAGGGAGAGGGGCCCCTCACAGCAGAAAGGAGTGTCACAACAGGGAGAGGGGCCCTTCACAGCAGAAAGGAGTGTCGCGACAGGGAGAGGGGCCTCTCACAGCAGAAAGGAGTGTCACGACAGGGAGAGGGGCCCCTCACAGCAGAAAGGAGTGTCACGACAGGGAGAGGGGCCTCTCACAGCAGAATCACGGCACATCTCCCTCGTCGAAAAATCTACAAGAAATCAGCTCTGCAGTGTGTGTCTGTCTGAGAACAGGAAAAAGGAGTGTCACAACAGACAGAGGGGCCTCTCACAGCAGAAAGGAGTGTCACAACAGACGGAGGGGCCTCTCACAGCAGAAAGGAGTCTCACGACAGGGAGAGGGGCCTCTCACAGCAGAAAGGAGTGTCACAACAGGGAGAGGGGCCTCTCACAGCAGAAAGGAGTGTCACGACAGGGAGAGGGGCCCTTCACAGCAGAAAGGAGTGTCATGACAGGGAGAGGGGCCTCTCACAGCAGAAAAGAGTGTCACGACAGGGAGAGGGGCCCCTCACAGCAGAAAGGAGTGTCGCGACAGGGAGAGGGGCCCCTCACAGCAGTAAGCGACCTCGGTCTCATCACTCCATTATTTAAACATGTGAGCAAACATCTGTATGGTAGAGAGTATGTAGCCAGAGTCTGTAGACTCATTACTTAAACGGCACTGGTCTGAGTCCCTGGAGTGTCCTCCTATATTACCTTTGAGCAGAGTATTTAACCTAGATTACGCCAGTTAAACTCCCAGCTGTGTGAATAGGTACATATTTAAGTTGCTTTGTTAAAACGTGGCCCTATTCATTTGTGGGCCAAATGAAAGAATTTTTTAATTCATTCTTTATTGAGCCAAACCAGTGTGCTAAAGCAGAATAAGGAGCCCTGAAAAAGGATTTGCAGTGGGGTGCTCAGCATCTACATGTTTGCACAAAATATATAACCATAATATATTTGCACACATCTGGAGATCAGGAGCCTGGCAGACGTAGAGGAAGTCAATGAACAAATATTCATGACAAATAGTTTGTCTGACACGTGTAATCGATGAACCCAAACAGAACGTACCTGCCGTTGATATTCTGGTAGGAAAATTCAAAGGTGAAAGCTGAAACATGGCAAGGTTCTGAATTTAAGACCCGCTGACTGAACACCCTGTACATCTCAAAATGCTTTCTTTCTTTTCAGAAAGACCAGCTTTGATGTTCAAATGTTGCGAGGTGCGGAATTCATAAGCCATTATGGATTTAATCAAAGTAGCTGCACTGCGTTAGGTATCTCCACAGCGAATGACAATATTTGTATGTGTGTGTGTGTTTGTTTTTTTCCCTTGCCTGCCTGTGTCTGTTAGCATTTTCCTGTCAGAGTGGTAGGCCTGCAAGGCATGCAGCCAGGTGTGCTGGGCAGGCCTGCTCCCAGATCTTTGATCAGCACCACCAGCAGGCAGGCCTCACGCTCGTGTCTGGGGAAGAAAAATGAGACGGGATATCTCCCGCGGGGCTCCCTTCCTCTCCGATCCCGTCCCGTCACGCGAGATAAAAGCTGGCCCAATTAGAGTGACGGGGAGCCTGAAAATTGTCTTCCTATACCTCTCCTCTATGGCTATGTATAAATTATTGTCACGCCTGTAATGTTTCTGCGTATGCCAGCTAGTGGCACACACCTCAGATTCATAAATAAGAAGCTTTGTTTCCTTGAGTAGTGTCACAAAAAATATTTGTGTCAATTTTTTAGGCTGTAGGTACCTTGACAGCTATTCTCCGTGTTAACTGTGGGACTGGACCGGTGGGATAAACCATGCCTTATTGCAGGTTTCAAACTTCATTATTAATTTTTAAATCATCTAAAATGGAGTTCGGCCTTTGGCAGATCGCTCGGTACTCTGCGTCTTTAAGGGTGTGAATCTTCCAGCAAGTAGAAAGTTTCTGTTTTTCTTCTGTAATTACCCTCCTGCTCAGTGTAACCTACAGGCTGTGCCTCCAGCGTGACAGACGGGCTCCGTCAGCCATTCAGGAAGTCACCGCTGAAGCAGAGAGAGGGGGAGCGAGAGAGACGTACAGGCGACTGAGAGGAAGGTAGCTGGATTAATGCCACCACTGAAAGCCAAGGGAGGGGAAGAGCTCCAAAAAGTTAGCTCCAAAGAGCTATTTCTGCAAGTGCGGATATTTTCCTTACAACGTGACGCTTGCCTGTGAATACTATCAATTGCTCCCCAATCTTAATAATATCACTGCCTGGGAGCAATGGCTAATTCAGCTAATTACCCTGATTTTCTTTAAACCCTCAAGTGTTCCCTGAAAAAAAAATGCTATTAATAGGACGCATTTTTTAATCCGGGACACAAGACACGATTGGTTGCAAGCAGGAGGGGGACACGCAGCTCACATGCAGGCACAACATTCGGCTGGTAAAACGGTTACGTGACCGCAAACAGGACTGGGATGTAATGAGCCTTAGAAATGATTTAAAGCAGCGATGCTATTAGCTGTGTCGCTAGGAGTTAGGAAAAGGTGGTGTCTCATTGTCTGGACTAGGGTTTGAGAACGCTCTGGATGGAGGCAGGCTTGGATAATCCTAATTTTTGAGAATAGAAATTTGTGAGCTGCAGTTTGTTTATCTGTATCAAGCTTTTGCCTGTGCTTGTGCAGAATTTATACCTGTTTACCTCATTTATATGCTAGAAAAAGCATCAAAGACTTTATGATTGAAAAGTTTTTTCTATTCTTCATTTTGCGACAGTGTGATCAATAAATCAAGGCCATTGTTTGTGATCCAGTGTTTACTCCTGTATCTCCATCTTAAGCTCATTTCCTTATTATTCTCTCTCACGCTCAGGGCTTGAATCTTTCGATTCTTTTTCAAGCGACATCAGGTTCCGGAAATAAAAGAGTGCTGGGCCCCTAGTGTTAGAGTGATGTAATAACTGTCATGCTGTCATCAGAGCAGTTAGTGATTAATATTGTATGACAAGGTACTTCTTGCTGTTAAAAGCATTCAGGTAAGAGCCTGGGATAATTCGTCAGTGTCGGTTATCAGTGCTGGCCCATCACACACATTTCAGGTGCTCAATTACTGTCAGAAATGTACTCAAAATTTAACGATGGCAATGCCCCCGCAGGGATATTGTTTGTCAGAAGAAATGACCTACACCTGGTTTCAAAAGTTAGAGATTCATTTTTATGACATGCACTGGAAAGGAATGGATCAGACAGACACGCCATGCGAGCAGCCTTCCTGTTCTGTTGGCTTCTTGGTGGCCATACTGCTAGTTCTCAAGGAACAAAAACATCACAAACCGAACAGAAGGTCAAAATAACCCAGATTTCATGGTAACTGGAAAGAACCAAGACTGTTGGCAGCACATCGGCATCTGAGAGGCGGTTCTTCGAGATGCATGAGTAACTAGAAACTATGAAAGCAGCAACATCTATAAAATATCAACATGGACGAGACTGAATGCAAATGCGGAGATATCTATTACTGTATAATAATAACAACTTTGGCGTTTTGAATTGCATCGGTTAAACGGTCCTTCTGGATGCAAATAAAACATGGCAAAGAGGATATGAAAAAAATCATTGTATAATAAATGAAAACAAAACGAATGGGCAGTTAGCGTGTTCCTCATTTACAGCTGTTGTTTTTCTTCTCCTGAGAGCCGCCTCCATTGACAGAGAGTGTACCAGCCACGTCCTCAGTGCTAGAGTTGTCACTTTTGGTTAATTTATAGCTGGCTAAATGCCTAGAAGGGTCAACAGAGGGATGTTCAGCATCAGGGGACAAAAGAGACTTCAATGGGTGCAGATGAACTGCTCTCTGAAAATGTCCAATGGATAGAAAGGGATTCATGAAGAGGTTGTGGAGAAAAGTGCATTATTCTGCAACCATAGATATTTTCTACAACCTGTCTATTCTTTCTGCATCTCTACCAGGGGTAATGCTTGGATTTGACCCTTGGGGTGCTCTCAGCCACTGAGAACGTTTGTAAATGATGAACGAGGAATTAAGATCCACCAATCCATGTTTTGGTTGTATTACACACGTGTCAGACAACAGGTGTAATACAAAAAGAACAACATGGATATTTTACGTGACTTCCGGCTAGTGACACGTGATGATTCCATGTAGATACGGTATCAGCAATTGCTCCTGGGTACACCAGAGCAAAGATTCCAGAAAGCTGCTTTGCCTGAGATCAAGCCATTGTGAAATGAAGGGGAGAGGTCAGAGGAGAGTTGAATGATTGTTTACTGTGGCACCTTTGCCTGGCAGTCAGGTCTCACACGAGAGCTCACTGAACCTAGGGGGTTTCTATGGATTGGGGTAAGAATAACTTAACATTTTGAGGGAGCTTGAGAGAACAGATTGGGGGGGGGGGCGCAACCCCCCCCCCGCCCAGCACCACCTATGATTGCTTCTCATATTTGGCCTCATTTCAGTCGGATCATTGTCATTTTCATTCGTTGTTAATATGCTGCACGCCAGAATTAGTCTGTCTTGTAAACAGCTCTCATGTTGGATCAGCATACAAACTTAATTACCTTAACCATTAATGAACATGTTACATTATTTGAGAAAAAAATAAAGCAAATCTTAAAAAAACAACTGAATCACTTCAAAGGAGCCTGCACTCCAGTCTAGTACTATTTTTAAATTCCCATTGAGTGATAGACAGTCCCAGTTTCCCAGTCTACCTAGTTAGGAGACTGTTTGTCTCAGGACATGAAGCAAGAGGGAATTATGGGTTTCTCTGAGGAATGAAAGTACAGACTAGCTTGATTTTTGTTTACCTCGCAATGGAGAAAGTTTCCATTTCTCTACACCTCCAGCACTAGAGGTTACTAAGAATAAAAACATGCAGAACAAAGGATGGAGACCTTTAGTTTCAAACCCAGGCATGATGGGTCATCGTTGCAGAATGGCAAGTTCAGACAGGAACCAGGCAGTAATAGGCATCAAGGTGATCCCTCTTGGAAACACCACTAGAGAGACCCTGATCTTTGATTACGACTGTGACTGTGTCCTTTAATGCAAGTGGGAGTTGGGGAGGGGGGTGAGGTGAAGTGGCCACTGCAATTCATACATGCATCTTCCAGCTGCGTGTCTTGGTCGGGGTCATGGGGAGGCTGCGGCCGACCTCAGGGAATGAAGAGCACGGCGCTGGGGAGACTCTGGAAAGTCTGGTAGAATCATCCATCTCAATAACCAGCATCAATGGAAACGGAGGTACATCAATGAATACACAGCAAAATGTAATCAAAGGTGTTGGAGTAATCAAAGGAGCCTTAAGTAGGTAATAGTTAGCCGCAAAGCTACGAATGACATCGATCCAGTTCCTCTAGAGAAATCCACCAAAGGAACCTTTTGTTTTGGCTGTGGCCGTCTCATTTCATGCATGATGAGAGTCAGGCAGACAGTAACGAAGAACCTGAACTTCAGCTCACCCCGACGGAAACAAAATAGAAAGCACTCGCTCTAAAAGGCATGATGTCGCACGGCCATAAGGCTGTCTGAATTCTCTGGCTTATAATGGCCCCAGAGGGCAGCCCCAGGCTCATTTGCCATGGAAGTAGCATGCAGAAGGAGCAGCAGACCTGAGCAGACACTACCAAGCTAACGGAATCACGCTCCTCTATCAGCCAGTCCAGCCTCCAGAGGGAATGTGTCCATGCTTAAAGTCCAGGTGATGTGACAGAAGCTGGCCACAACATCCCACACCGCCTCTCTCAGACACTGCCTGGGGCATGCGTGTGCCGTGTTTAGCCTGCTGTGCGTGTGTCTGTGTCTGGCTGTGTGTGTGTGTTTCTGTGTGTGTATCTTTCTGTATTGGTGTGTGTGTGTGTCTGTGTGTGCGTGTGTGTGTGTGCGTGTGTGTGTGTGCGTGTGTGTGTGTGTGTGTGTGCGTGACTTGCTCATTGTTGACCAGCACATATCGCAGCTGACGCAATAGGACAATATCCAATTTCTGCTAAAAACACACAAATGGATCACGGTTGATGCAGCGGAGTGTGTTCGACGCTGTTACTTTTTGTAAGGTTAGCCGACACCGTGTAACCTTCCTTGCGAGGAATACAAGTACTAATCATCCACATTATTTGAGATGCCGTTATATTAAGTTGGCCCTCCCCTGAAGCGTTAAATGTACATTAAATGTACAGTCTTCCAGGTCACCGGGTCTGCACAGGCTGACAGGCTGGCCTGTATGCACTAAGCTCCACGAGCACTGAGACATGTAATGAGGGCCTGGCCTCAGGATTCAAACTTGTTTTAAGTCCTAGAAGGTTAATGCATTTTCACATTGTCTCAACCGGTCAAGGAACGCTTGAATAGTTCGGAGTGACCCGTATGCATGCTATTAAATCCTCTGCCATAGGTGTGATGGACCCTAGACAGAGTGCATTGTGTCTTTCACACCATGCAGCATGTCCTACATGGGTTGTGATGGCAGCTTTTTTGACAGGTTGTGACATATCATACACAGGTTGTGACATAGTCCAGTCAGGGCTCGTTATGCATCGATGCATGGGAGGTGACATCCAGTGCCAAAGAGATGCATATCCTCAGAGATTGCTGGTCATACTGGAGCTGATCTCTCACACATTATCCATACAGTATAAGGCATCCTGTAGAAGTAACACAAAGCAAGGCGCCTTCAGCATAAGGGCGAAGAATGCACTGCAAATTGTCACCCATCCACTATTTGTCATGCGGGCCAGTGGATGATATGAGAGATTGGAAGAATGCCCATCTATGTGGTCCTGGATGCTGAACTCATGTAGGTATAACAGCATGGCGGGGAGCCACCGTGAAGAAGGTCATGCCTTTGCAAGCGACGTGTATATCCAGGGCACACCAGGTGTCCTGGGCTCTGAATTAGCCTGGTAATGAGGTAGGCACCGGCCAGTGGGGACGGGAAGCTGCCTTCCTGGAAGCAGGATAACTGCGTGTATGCGGCTGGAAAGCAGGAGTAATGCCGGGGGGGACGCAGCGCTAGCGGCGCTCATGTAAATAACCAATCGGTGGAGTCCCGAACTGGGGCTGCAAGCCGGTAACCATGACAAGGGCCACACATGTGTTACCTAAGGCAGGGACACCTGATAACTGCCACGACGCACGATGGATTTTAAAGATATTTACTTGCATTTATTTGGCAGAAGATTTTTTTAAACACAATGTACGATTGAGAAAGTGGGGCTGGTCAGTACTGGGAGTTGGCCTGGCTCGAGGGCCCGGTGATGACATCACTATGCCATATATGAGATCTGAACCAGCAACCGTCTGATCATAGGTCCTAATCTATAAAGCCACACACCGGCCAGCCCAGCCAAGTTATTTAAAGGGGCCCTATTATGTATTTCCGGTATTTCCTTTCTTTTAGCGTGTTATACAGCTTTACATGCATGTAAACGCTCTGCAAGGCCTTTTGGTCCAAAGTTCACATCAAAGGGAGTAACTCTCGCCACAGAACCCACTCGTCCATAATCTTCCTGAAGCGCATCATTGGAATTCCAGCCCTTACTTCTGTGATATGGTGAGGTCACCTCGTAAAACACAATCTTTATTGGCTACCTGCTGCACGGATCTGTCTGCAGACGGCAAGACAAGGGTGAAACGTGCAGGGCAAGCTAACCAATCAGAGCCCACTGGGGTCACCAGGGGTGGGGCTTAAAGCTCAAACAGAGAGTTTCAGACACAGCGAATAGAGATGTACAGAATGAGAAAAACAATGTGTTTTGGAACATTGAAGCATGCACATCTACTACAGTTCAGATGGAGATGATCAATCGGGGGGTCTCCTTCTTGTTGCCTAACCCGACACTCTCCTCAGGGTGGGGCACCCCCACTGTCCGTTTGAAGGTGACAAGGTGGCTGAAGATGGCTGGGGCCCGTATTACTCCCTCAGCAGTGGCCACTGTGTTTACACACGATAGTCAGCAGATGTCTGGCCACATACATGTCCCAGCTCTGGCTTGTTAAAGAAGATAAGGATCATATCCCCGGCACCCCAGCCGTCAATCTGGGGAGCCACGCAGGTTATTGGAATAATGATGCCTATTAAAGGGAAGTCAATCTCACTCAAATCACTTCCTCGCACATTTGCTGGGGGATACTATAACTTTCCAAGGGCAACAGCATCACCTGCAGAGTGTTATCCACCATCAGATGGACTGCATACAACTATAAATTGAAGTGCTAGTCTAAGACATTAATCTGCTTTCTGCAAAATTGGTACAGTGGCGGATAAGGTGCCAGAAGGGGACAGGGGAACCTTAATCAATAAAAGCCGAGCACGTAAAATGGACAGCCCTCAGTCTCTGCCGCCCATGGGGACAGAGGCAGTCAGTGCAGTAAATCAGTGCCATGCCAAGGAGGTTTTTAAAGCGGACTAAACCCTCGGCCCCTGGGTTATTTAAGGTACAACAATGAATAACGCAGGCAGCACTGGGAAACTCTGACGTGTGAACCCAAAGCAGCGCTCATGCGGGGCAGACAGGCATCAATAAATCTCCAGCACACTTGGGTGGAACGGTTGGTCGGAGATGAAACAATAATTTTCCTGGTGACATGATTATTCAGAAGGCCAAACATACTGCCTTCAAGAACTGTCCAGTTATCATAACCAATCCTTGAAAAAATATCTTGCTTAGAATCTATTATTCTAGTAATTTTTCCCCTACAAACAGAGATGAAACCCATCTGGACTTACCATTTTTAGCACTTTTTTCCTGAATAAAGTATAAATGTAAAACAACCTTTACCAGAGGAGTGAAGAATCTGAATTGTAGTAGCTTGGATGTCTGTGGATGTTTGTTAAACTTTCCATTTTAAATCAGTTCCTAACTATCTCATGACTCATTAAGGTGATCAGTAGTCCTATCATGTGAAACTGAAATCATTCTGTCCTGCTCTACAGAACTCATCTCTCTCTGAGACTTTTAAAGATGAGCTGAATAATATGAGTGTTTCTCCGTGATGAATTAATGACACAGGAATTATGCACCTGAACTTAAATTATATGCATTTGCACTCCTTGCACAATCCTACTAATAAACAACTAGTTCAGCCCAACCTTTCTGAAAAATCTGTGTGATTTACATATAGAAGATAAGCAGTGAAAAAAAGTACATCCACATTTGGTGATGTATCTCACGGGACTGTGTAACATACGTGCATAACGTCTGTGCTCCTGCTGGGAATCTGTCACACTCAGCAACAGACAGACATACTCTGAGCCAACACGGTCTGTCCAAAGATAGTCTTCCTCTGGCAGTGCACACAGATTGACCTGAGATAATGAGACAGACCTGTAGCAAAATAACAGCAACCATGAGCTGACATCAGACCCAAACTGCAGCATTAACTAAACCGTTGCCTTAAGACTATACTATGCTTAAATCTGCTTTGCTAACTCCTAAGTCTCTGATTGTCCTCAGGTCTGTAATCAGTACATGTGACTATGCTGTTGAAGGTGATCACTATGCAAACACTCAATCTTTCATTTCCATTTTCGCTCTTCTAGCCTGCACCAATGCAGATACAACACAGAGCGTGTTATATCCCACTGGGCTCAAAGAAGACGCCGCTATAATCACTGAGACGTGGTTTTAAGATACAGAGCAGACTGCATAAAGACACCATACTGTCAGTCCATCCCATCGTTTTTCCTACCAAGACTCATGCTGATTACGAGGTAGCAGCACCAATTTGCCCAGAGCACAGTAGCAAATGGAATTACTGTCCAGGAGTGGGGAACATGCTGACAACACACATAGCTGTGGGCCTGTATTTGGCCAGATTAAGCATGTATACTTTCAGTATTTGCCCCTAAATATGAATGGCTATATGAATGGACAGTTCAAAATCAATGAAATCTACATAAGGCAGTGGTGGCCAATCTTAAAGGGCCGGTGTGTATGCAGGTTTTTAGGATAGCCTGTAGGTCAGCTGATCAAACCCAGGTGTGAGGACTCGTCAGCCAATCAGTCCTCTAATTAGTAATCTAATTAGGGAGTTGCAGTGAAAACCCGCATACACATCGGCCCTTTCCGGATAAGATTGGCCACCCCTGACATAAGGGTTTATTTGTGATGATCAGGGTGAGCTGCATGACAGCAAAACAAAATCTTGGTCTGGATTTTTACTTTCTGGACCGGAACTATGCACCTATGGTGATGATATGATTATATGACCTAGGTGAGATCACCCTTGAAGAATATGCATTATTGTATGCATGACTCCTTTTTTTAATTGTCACGCCTAGATCAACACAGATCTGGAAAAACTAAGATATCTGACAATGAAACAAATGTTAATAAGAAGAAACTGCAATTCATTGCTAAGTCAATTAGGCATTACAATAAACATTACAATACATTTCAAGTTGAGTGCGTTTCAGGA
Organism: Mormyrus lacerda; assembly: GCA_015163995.2. Lineage (NCBI taxonomy): Eukaryota > Metazoa > Chordata > Actinopteri > Osteoglossiformes > Mormyridae > Mormyrus > Mormyrus lacerda. The sequence goes on along the minus strand of JAABNX020000045.1, from coordinate 7,863,682 downwards.
TATAAAAAATGTGTCTTTTACTGAATCAAATCCCTGTTAAAGTCATATTTTTAAATTTCTGTTATTGTTTGACTAGTACATTAAGTCCAGGTCTCCCTTGTATCTGTGGATATGTAGAAAAATGGCATGCATGGGTGCATTTTTCTTGGCAATGGGAAAATGAGTGAGGCAGCCTGTGGTCATCTCTGTAACCAATCAGCATGAGATCTCTTCTTTGTCATGGGATCAACGCAAACAAATGTAATGGAAAGACAGAAGACAGACACTGGTCTGTTACCCTCAGATGCCAGGAGTTCTGGAAGGAGATGACGAACTCTCCTAAAATATGACTGCTGTTGATAGACAGCTTAGCTTATGTAAAGCAAAGCATGTAGAAAGTTCTGGAAACTATAACCAGAACATGAGAGGCACAGATAAGAGGTGTGTGCCTTGACAGGAATATGCCCTAATGGGAAACATGCCACTGCTCACAGAACTCATCACTGGAAAATTAATGACAATTACAAACTGACAACATCATTAATTGCTATTAACTGTGTTTTGGTCATCTAAATCTCCCAGTGTAACAGAAATATGTTACAATTAAATAAGCTGATTACACACAGGATCAAAACCTAATGACTACAGCATATGTTTCAGAAGAGCTGCTGCTATATATTGAGAAATAATTAGTCGAAACTGAGGTGGTGTGAACTGTTATGAAATATGTCAGAATTCTTAAGGAGGTTATGGATCAGACAGGTTTATGTGGTGTGATGATATTAGCTGAAGCCCACTGAAAAGCGTCATGGGCTTTTACCCTAAATAGTATCTGCAAGGTGAAATCACTTGACATCACTTGTATTTAAGTACATGGGATCGATGCAATACCATTTCCTGTGCAGGAATGCAGCGCCGCTTTCAAAAATAATTTTAAAATAACAGAAGTAAAACACCTTGACTTTCCAAAAGCAATCTGAATTTCCATTTTCTATGAATGCCATGTCTAAAGAATATATGCACAAATGCATAAAACATTATAATGCATTCATAAAGCACTATAATCATGGCTTTAAACATTAACAAAAAGACATAACACATTATTGCCATGTTTATTATGGATTATGAAGCTCTCATCTATAATGCACTATAGATACGTTTATAATGCAGTGCAAAGCATCCTTAATGCTTATACTAACTACTGTAATGCATTATGAAGGTATCTATAGTGCATTATATGCATAGATGAGAGCTTCATTGGAACATATGAAGTATTATAATCAACACTAAAATGCCTTATCAGTAGAAATGCTATAATAACTTTATAAGTTCTTATACCCACCATTCAATCCATTATGAAGGCATCTCCAAAAGATGAAGTTCTTTACTCAGCTTTATTTACACTCAGTAGTAATCCACAAATTAGAGCACTTTTTCCCAATTGCGTAAATCACTTCCTGGTATCAGTGGGGGGGGGGGGGGGGGGGGGGGGGGGGGGGGGGGGGGGGGGG
>JAABNX020000045.1:7848550-7862092 GCA_015163995.2 Mormyrus lacerda | reverse complement strand
TGGTATCAGTCCCCCCCCCCCTCCCCCCCCCACTTGAACACCATATCAAAACAACAAAATCAGAAAATATCAATGAAGTTCACAACAGTACTGTAGCATCTAGCCATCTAGCCATGGCGTGGATAGCGGAATAAGTGAAAGGGGGTGATGGGACTTCACACTCACACTGCACCCACACTGCCCACTGTGCCCATCGCCCCACTTACTCCTAACCAACACGGTGGTAATTATAACACACACACACACTCATATACACACAATATACCACTATTAACATTGAACATTACACGTGACACTATGGTACAGACGTAAGGATACATAGTAATTACTAAGAACTATGCACAAGGTCCAATATGCCGCGCCGCTCCACGGTACTCCCAGCACTTACAGTATCTACAGTATAATGCATTATAGTTGACAGCTTTAAGTACCGTGTTACTGAATTTTCTTTATTTTCATATTCCATCCTCTTTTTCACGTCACTGCTAAAGCCATAGGGCATTGACATAAGTGCTGGCACATTACTTCAGGTAATCTGGTTTTGATTGTCTGAATGTGTGATTTCAGTGTAGGTATACTTACCATCTTGAATGGCTTAAATGGACACGTGTCACATCACCATCTGTGGGAAATAGGATGATCGCTAACATGCTAATGCTATGCTAATGGCCGCAATCAAGTCTTTGCACTGTTTTTCATAGCCCATGTCAACAGCACAGGGTGAAAGCTTTTTTAACCACGGACCACACTCTATCTATAATTCTGTGCATCGTATTGCTTTTACCTTCATGTTCATGTATTAATTTGGCCCACATTTCCCACGAATCCCAACAGTCTTCCACTTAAGCTTCCCAGATACACTGAATACAAAATTTTGCTACAGCCAAAGTTAAGCCAGTAACCCATGGAGAAAAGAAAAAAAAAACAACACAGGATTTGTTTTCTGGTTAGAGATGAAGCATGGATTTAAACTTGGTATGATAATAAGATCCTTTAAAAATATAAAAATACAACTGTAATACCCCATGGAACATGACATCCATAGGGGTTGGAAGTGAGGTATGTTTGTAGATAGGAGGGGATCCTCTCAACCTTTAGCAGAACCACTGACATCAGAAAACATAAATGTAAATCACGGAAACAGAAGAATTCCGGCATTTGCTGTTAGGCACGTGCCTCTCTCATGTTCACCGTCTAATAAAAAGATCTCCTTGTTCATGAAACCAGCCCTAATAACATGGACTGGGCAGCATAATCAGCACTGTATTTTAAAAACGCCCATTTCTTTCCAGTTTGTTCAATGCAGGCAATGAAGCTTATTGAGAGGTTTTCGATTCAGTGATCTTTGCTAATGCCATTTACTGTGAAGATTGCAGTATTTGTATTTTATTACCATTTTAGGCCTATAGTTGGTGTTAAGTAGAATACAATGCATAGATCTGCCCATGAATGCTGTCAGTCAGATTTATACCATTCTGTAGTTTCTCTGCAATATTTTAAGTTCTCTTTCCATGCTCACGTTTGAGTGCAGTAATCCCAATATGACTTGACTAGTGATATTCACAAATGCACATGGTGACATTTGCCCTAACCCGAATCCGTGACCCATCCCTATACGGTCCCTCCGCAGTAATTACACATCATCCGTGGTTATTGTTTACCGCAAGCCTCTACTTCACCATAGTAATGGCTTCTCTGAACACCCCTAATCCTGTTTGAGAGCACAACAGGGATGCAAAGCCATGATGCTAATTTGCAAACGCGGGGACTTTGTGTTACTACACACTCAGATAATGTCTGCATTCATTCTTAGTCAATTTCCCTCACGGTCTTCTCCAGGGCTTTCAGCTTTTTTGTATAATTTATTTCAAATCCCAAACATTTCCTTTGTATCCATGTCTTGGTATTTTGACTGATGCAGATTTTGCCATTTAAGATTTAGTGAAAAATATTATTGTAGCTTCAAAGCTCTAGTAGACTGAGAGAAGACCTTCTTAGCAGATAATACATATACATTTTTTAATTAAACAATAGCTGGCACAATGTTCAGCACTAACACCTCAAACTGCCAGGGGTAGGAGTTTGAATTCCATGTTTTCTCACTTTGTAGAGCTTGCATGATCTGCATGTTCCTCAGGTTTGATCTGGGTGTAGCAGCTTCCTGTCACAGTCCAAAGACATGTAGTTAGGCTAACTGGCATCTCTAAGTTACTAATAAGGTATGATTGCCTGGGTGGGAGTGCCTTGTAAGGGACTGACCCCCTGCCCAGGGTGCCCCCAGCATTGCGCCCTAAGGTTACCTCCAACCCTCTACAGGATAAACAGTTGAGAGATGGATGGATTTTATTAAAAACAAACATTTCTCCTAAGAGAAAAACATTTCTTCTAAGAGCAAAAACTGAATATTTAACAACACTGCCAAAAAGGGGACCTGTACCATCTTTGTTAAACTCTTAGATATAACACTGAACACCTTGATACAACATTTAACAACAGTACCAGAAAGTATGGGGCGGCAAGTGTCAAACACTCTTTTTTTTTTTGCACAAAATATATTCTATGCCACAGAAAGCATTATTTAATGACGAAATCAAGTAATGCCTTGCTGAATTTTGTCCACGAAAGCATAATGACAGTTTCTTTCGTGCACCGAAATCAAAAGGGACATTTCATTTTGTGCACAGAATTGATATCAGCAATGGACAAAAATGCATTTTGTGAATTAAAGAAAGTCATTTCGTGGAAAATTGATTCTGTGGAAAGTCACGAAAGACACCACGAAATGCATTTAGTCTTTTCCTGGGTCACAAAAGGCACCACGAAGAGGAATTCATCTTTTCTGAGTCATGAAATTCCTTTCGTATTTTGTGGAGCTAGGCACACACCCATGGGGGGAGTGACTATCTTCTGTCAACAAAAGGTGCTGATATCAATTCTGTGCACAAATGAATTGCTCCTTTTTATTTCTGTGCATGAAAGAAAGTGGACAAAATAGAGCAAGACAATACTTGATTTTGTCATTAAATAATGTTTTTCTGCACACAGAATGTATTTTGTGAATGAAAATGAGCGCTTGACACTTGGCACTCCATAAACTATATGGACAAAGGTACTGGCACACCTGGCCATTACACCTACAGGAACTTTTGTGACATCCCATGACATCTGACATCCTACTATACATCCATTGGCATCAACATGTAGCTGGTCCCCCCTTTGCAGCTATAACAGCTGACACTCTTCTGGGAAGGCTTTCCACGAGATTTTGGAGTGTGTCTGTGGGAATTTTTGCCCATTCATCCAGAAGAGCATTAGTGAGGTCAGGCACTGATGTTGGACATGAAGGTCTAGTTCGACAATCTCCATTCTAGTTCATCCCAAATGTTCCTTTTGATTTCAGAGCTCTGTGTGGGCGAGTCAAGTTCTTCCACATCAAACTCTTTATGGGTTTTGCTTTGTGTCATGCTGGAACAGAAAAGGACCACCCTGAACTGTGCCCACAAAGCTGGAAGCATATAATTGCCCAAAATGTCCTGAGATGCATATTAAGGTGGATAAAGACGTGCTTTCTGGATGAATTGGCAGAAATTCCCACAGAAACACTCCAAAATGTTATGGAAAGCCTTCAACAAAAGAGTGGCAGCTGTTACAGCTGTAAAGAGGGGACCAGCTACATATTGATGCCTATGGGTTTACAATGGGATGCCATTAAAGTTCCTCTAGTAAACATGGCCAGGTGTCCCAGTAGTTTTGTCCATATAGTGTATTTCCTTAGGATAAAGATCTTATTCAATTTGAGATGCCGATATTCTTATTTTTTGGCCACTACAATGCATGCTTGCTTTTTGTCCTGTGCATTTTTGCTCCAGATTATTAATGGACTGAAACAGGCTTCATTCCAGTATCTAACTTTGTCTTCCATTATTCCTGAAGTCCAGTACTTTCCGTTTTAGAGCAATAAAACGCATCTTGTACTGTACCGTGCGAGTAAGCTGCAATAATGCCTATTAAACAGCAGTCTGTGCTTTGCCACCTGCAAATACTGGAAACTTCAAAGACTAAGCCTTGTATATTCAGATATTTCTTGACCGCACTGGGACTGGACATTACATCATCCCAGGGTTCGATATTCATTATCATAATTAAGAATTACATAAACCTAAGGATGTGAAATGAGAAGCAGGCTAACCGGGTCCTGAATGTTATCATAATCAGGAAGGTTTTATAGACCAAAGACAAAAGGTTATTTATGGAGAAGGCCAATTTTAGAAGCAAAAAGATTGCATTTCCAAAATTTGAGACCAAAATCATGACCCAATCAAAGGTACAATGCTGTAGACCAGAAAATAGGCAATAAAAAGAAAAACCAAATCCAAGTCCAAATCGTAATTCCAAAAGCAAAATAAAAGTAGGGTCAGGTCAGTGTAATTCAGAGAATGCTAAAAAAAATCCAAGACAACAGACTCAGAAATCGAGTGACAGTAAAATACTATCAGGATAGTCAAGAAATTAGCACTCAGTGAGCCCAGAAAAAAAAGAAAGCTAACAAAATGGTCCTGAAATACCTCAGCAGTAAACAAGTCAGTGTGGCACAGGTGCACTAAAACACTGTTAAGGCGGAGTGTGGCCAGGCTGGGCATTACTGATCGGGGTCTGGCTGGACACGGGGGCGGCATTGAAGTGGCATGTAGCTCAGTGAGGCTCGAAATGTGTGCGAAGAGTCCAGGAGGTAATGGGTCGAAATCATGGATGAATGCTGGTTGTATGTCACAGGATCTGCTTACTGTAAACGTACCCTCCCCCTCGCAGCTCTAGTGGGACAGTCTGGGTAAGCTTATTCCGACCACGGCTATCTGAGTACAGCAGGCACCAAGTAGCACCTATAGGTCCAATCGAGCATGGATGGAATACGTAGGTTTGTCAGTATCTTCCACCCCTGTGCTAAGTGCTTATCCTGGGACTGCAATAAAGTGGCTTCACCACAGAAAGGTGGAAGAAGAGTGAGCTCTAGGGGACAGAATTAATGAGTCTGCTGATTTAAGGGGACCAACCTGGGATGGAGTTTCTTAGAAGGGAGATGGAGCCAGATGAGTAGAAAGCCAGACTTCTTGTCTGAGATGGAATAAGGGGATGGGCCAGTAGTGGTTGTCAGAACATTTTTGGGTTCCAACAGCCTGCTGGAGTTGGACGTGAGCCTTCCTCCACACTTGGCCTCTCCTTCTAAACCACTTGTCAACAGCTGGGATGTCGCTGACCTCCATCTTCCATGGGAATAGAGCGGTAAACTAGGACACAATGAGAAGGTGTTAAGTGTAACAAGGTGTGGATGGTACTTAGCCCAAGAGGGAAGATGATTCCAACTGGTCTGGCCGTTTGTCTCTCGATGACATCTGGCTGACAGTGTAATGTTAACACTGAAGCTAACTCAGCAGGCTTCCCATACCAGAGGTTTGGTGTGGATGAACTTGACTGGCCCACACCGGGCCCTGACCTCAACTCCATCCAACTCCTTTGGGATGAAATTGGGGTGCTCTGCCCGAAACAGTGTCTACAGGACTCCCGATAATAGAAATGCTCAATTAACAAACATCTTGCTTTCTGAATGCTTTTAACATACAGTCTCCTGTGTCATGTGCTCCTGCTCCTGCTCCTGTTACCATAACTGTCTGTTCCATTCTGCATAATGGCCTGGTTTTGTTTTTAAGTTTATTGGTCTGTTTTTAGCAAATCTCCTTTTTTTTGACAAAGAACTTTTTTTTTTTCACTGTTACCACTGTGAGGTTGCTGGCACTAAACTTTGCTTTAGGCTAACATGAGATTAGCGCCACACTATAACGAAATCAATAGAGCATGTTAACAGCTCCGCTGGTAAGACAAGAGATTCATATGACACTTTTTTTTTTTTGGTAAAAATGTCCGAGTGCTGGTTTATGTTCTGTTTTATTACTCTTGTTATTTATTTATATATTTTATTTATTTTGTATTTTTGTTAATTGTGCCGCAATTGACATATGGACCAGAAGAGAAACAGAATGGATTTGGCGATGTATGAATAACACTTTACTAATACTAATCAATACATTTTGCCTGGTATATTATTAAGAAAAAACACAAGTCTAGTTCAATATATGATTGTGTAGTGCGATTCAATTCCAAAATCCAAAGAAATTCCAGGAGATGATAAACATTTAGTACGGATATCACAAACCGTGCAACAGGAGCTTCATGGAATGGGCTTCCATGGCCGAGCAGCTGTATGCAAGCCTCACATCACCAAGCACGACGCCAAACATCTGATGGAGTGGTGTAAAGCACGCTGCCACTGGACTCTGGAGCAGTGGAGACATGTTCTGTGGAAAGGCAAATCACACTACTTTGTCTGGCAGTCTGGTAGATGAGTCTGGTTTTGGCAGATGCCAGGAGAACATTACCTGCTTGACCGCATTGTGCCAACTGTAAAGTTTTTTGGAGGAGGGGTAACGACATGGGATTGTTTTTCAGAGGTTGGCCTGGGGCCCTTAGTTCCAGTGAAGGGAACTCATAATGCTTCAGATAACCAAGACATTTTGGACAATTCTATACTTCCAGTTTTTTGGGAACAATTTGGGGGAGGCCCTTCTCTGGCCCTTTTCTGTTTCAGCATGATTGTACCCCAGTGCACAAAGCAAGGTCTACAAAGACATGGCTGAGTGAGTTTGGTGTGGATGAACTTGATTGGCCCATTCTGAGCCCTGACCTCAACTCCATTGAACCCCTTTGGGATGAACTAGAACAGAGATTGTGAGCCAGACCTTCATGTCCAACATCAGTGCCTGACCTCACAAATGCTCTTCTGGATGATTGGGCAAAAATTCCCTCAAACACACTCCAAAATCTTGTGGAAAGCCTTCCCAGAAGAGTGTCAGCTGTTACAGCTGTAAAGGGGGGACCAGCTACATGTTGATGCCTATGGGTTTAGAATGGGATGTCATACAAGTCCTTGTAGGTGTAATTAATGGCCAGGTGTTCAAATACTTTTAATCATGTGACGTACAAAATCACACAGAAAATAAATGTATTCTTTATCTATCATGTAAAGCCACTGGCCACCTTTCGTGCTTTTTAACATATGATCTGTTGTTTTCAGGGTGCCTCATACTTTAACGACATTTTTTTGAGTTGGATCATATATGGTAATGTTTTTTTTTTTTTTATCGTTTTTTTCCAAATTAAGCGCATTTTATTTAATTTTGCAAAGTGTATTTTACAATGTCTTTAGCCACAGATGCTGTGCATAGATAAGTACTCTGATTATTTACACAATAACATACTTCCTGTCTTTTTATGCATTCAGAGAAAAGCAGAGGCAGTGTGGAAGCTCTATAGAATCTGCTGATCTGGTGAATGAGCTGACATATTGGGGTATTTTTTATATATTTTTTTTTTACGTCGCTGAACCAAATGACTCAAATCATGGAGACACTCATCCTCCGACCTTGCTGGTGTCATGGCGACAGCAGTCTGACGGGGAGACTGCGAAGTGCCTGAAGCGAGTAACTTTTCTGCATCTGATTTTTAAAATGTCTATAGGCCTGTAGAGATTCAATAAAACGTCTACTTATCGGTCAGGCGAGGGAGAATATAAAATTCACAGACAATTCATGTGGCTTTGAAAGAGAGTGTAATTTTTCACTTGGCCAATACAATGATGTCATGTTCTACAGATGTGTTTGTCAGCTACGAGGCAATGGAGTGGATTCAGGCTGTTCTCTATGAGCTTGGCTCTGCAGTTACTGTCATTTGAACACCATGGGACTAAGACCCAAAAGCAAAGTGTGATTTTCCACGCACCGGGGTATTGAACTTGATACTTGTTTGGCACAGGAGATAAAAGGCAAGCCAGAAGGGGTAAGTGTGTGGTCTTGGATTTAAAGGCTCAGAATTCTGTCTTTGAGAGGTATGTTGAATGAGAGTGCTTCTGTTCAACCACAAAAAGGGGCTAACATTCTGCTCCACATGCTGTCTATCGCTTTTACCATCGACCCAACTCATCGGAATATGCAGATTTTCTTCCAAGCTCTCTTTCCATCGATCTTAAGCTCCGCTTCCAATGCTTGATGTTGTCCACCATGAAAGTGTCTCACGACATGCAAAAGGTTAACAGTTTAATAACACCTCGACAAAATATTATCAGATTACCTTATCGGAATTTTCAAAGCCATGGTACCTTCTCCAGGCAAGGGGAGTAAATATTAAAACCGTACCGTAGACTGACTCTGCTCCCCTGTGTCACTCCCACAAAGCCACAGGCCGCCAGTGTTCACAGAGTGCAAAGACATTTTTAGGAAATTATTACAGTTTGTTAGTAAAATGCAAGCATCAGAAAAATGTTCCCAAGCTGGGTAGTAGTTGGGTTTTATCACCTCAAGAGAAGATTATCACGTGCCCCTCTAGCACAAAAGATAACAGCAAATGTAACTTTAGCTATTAATTTATTTGACAGGAGTAAATACACACCTACGTATGTGTATGGGTTTGTGTGAATCGCTGTGTGTGTGTCGGAGAGTGTGGGCATATGTGTGGATATGTTCAGTGTGTAATAATTACACCAACAACATAACAAAAGAACTGCAAAAGAATTATGACAAACTATCAAATGAACAAAAAGCATTAAGAAAATATTAAAACTGAATAAGGAATAAAAATGGTGGAAGAATGACTAAATAATATCAAAATTATGAGTCATTGACAGCATGAAGATGCGGAAAACGCAGAGACAGCGAGAAGTACAGCGAAAGCTGAAAATACCATCCCGCTGTGTCGTCGGCTTGTGGGAGACCGCGCGTAACTTCAGGAAAGAACAGGTGACACTCATAATAACTGTAAAGTTAGACCTCATGGGGAAGGTTGCAGCGGTGAGGGACACCGACCGAGAGGAATTACTGTTTCAGGCAGGCAATGATCAGAAAAACAAAAAAAAAACAGAACAATGCTCCGATTTTAGCACGCATGTGTGAAATGGATTTCAGCATGTCTTTCTGTGGGTCACCATCTGCCAGTCAACCAGCCAGGAAGGTGAGCCATGGGAAGTACAGCATGCAGTACCAAAGGCTAACACCAGGTGGGGCTGTGGAGGCAGGGGACAGTTTTCCAGCACAGCCACCTCACAAATGGGAGATGTCACGCAGACTTCGACCCATCTGGTCGTAGGACGCCAGAGCAAAGGTGATGCTTGTCAGACAAGGTTACCTTTTCCTCCTGTGTGACACATAGAAACTCACAGAGGATGAACAGATGACAGCATTCCATGAGTCCCATCTTTTGGTCTAAAGAAGATCGAGAAGAACTTACCAGGATCTGTTATGCACTGGGCTGATGGAGAGTGCATGGTTAGCGTTAGCTATGCTGTCAATCCAAGGTCGCTCCTCTTCATCAGCTGGGCCGAGGACCGTTGGTGGATCCAGTACTTATGACATGTCAAGGCGATTAATTCCATTGCCATTATTAGCTTGAGGCCAACATTTCTGGCAAGTCAGCATTCATCTGTAAGCAGTCAATTAATATCCGCAATAATAACATGAAAATGATCTGCTTCAAATGGCAAGTGGGCTTTTAAAGGTATGTCTGCAACCTTGATCTCTTTTAATACAAGGACTTCAAACAGCTAGGCTCTGGATTCTAACAATGGTATCCTTCTACTTTTCGCATGTGCTCCCATTTAGCCTAAGTAATGCTAATCAGCACTGAAGTAATTCACAGGTTAATATCGAGAGCATGTCTCATTTTCATAATTTGTGAATTGACGTGGAGTCGACATTGAGTCTGGTTGATAGTCTTACCTACTCTAACTCATCCATCTTACCAAATAACAGGTATTGATTGTAGGTGAGATTAAATTATAGATATTCTATGGGAATGACTGTTGTTAGCCATGTGGGTCCAGAGACATTAGATTTATAGTTCATAGTTTTAATTTTTTTTTTTTTTCACCGACTTGCAGCAAAACAATGGGTATAAAAAAAACCAAAGCCAAAAATATATCATCATAAACCAGTTCTGCAAAACACATTCCCCAACAGACACAATTAAAAATGAAAAATTAAAAGTCAAGAAAAATCAACAAAAAAAAAAAATGAAAATATGTATGAAAAACAACTAGGAATGTTGATTACATAACCATCTTATCTGTGTATGCACATTTAAAAAAACTCATTTGTTGGGTCTTAATGGACACAGATTATTTTTTTTTGATTGTTGACCCACACTTAAAAATAATCTCTCTCAATATGAATGCTCACCTTCTTTTTCACGAACACAAAATAGAAAAAAATTTGTGTTGAAAATTGTGCTTTCAATTAAAAAGTAACCATTATAAACATAGGGTAAATATTGTCTGTGTTCCAGTGAATCTTATTTCAGATGGTCACCTCAGCTGTTGCTCCCTCATTATTAGGTTCTCGGTTGGTAACATGCTTTTCTTAAATCTAAAGGTCTTGCATTTCCCCAGTCCTCTAAACATGAAGGTCTGTTAAGAAAAAAAAACAAAAAACAATAGATCTAATAGTCTTTTTTTTTTATGCCCATAGAATAAGCTCCTACGCCTTCTACAATCAGTTGTAGATTGCAGGCTCTGTGGCTTTCTTGCTTTCTTTTTCACTTCTGTAAAAATAAGTAAAATTCCTCAGAAGTGATTTTTATTAAGCTAAATCTAAATCACCTAAACTCAGTGACAGAGCATATCACAGAATCATAACGGGATACCTTACAAATAAGTCCAAGTAACATATAAATGTCAATAATGCACATCAGAACAATACACACATTTCTATCTATCACGCAAGAGCATCACACCAATATAGCATGCTACAGTATAAGTCTAAATGGAACAGCCTATAGAATAAGCAGTGGTATTTAGTGTATCGTACAGCCGAACCTGCTCTGCAGTTGTTTACTCTGTGTTGCATCTATATGTAAACCAAGCAATTTAAGACCCCCACTTCCCTCTGGGCTGAAACACTGAAATCACTCTCTGTGCACACCTGTGACTGGTGACAGCGTGCAGAACCCACAACATCGAGTCTCCTGTATCCAGAGCCCTTGTCAATGTCAGGGCTGCCGCGGTGGGGGCTGATGTGGCCAATGGCAGCCGAAACCCAGTCACTATAAAATAAGAGTGACAGCATGAGCTTTACATTGGAGATAAAGTGAGGGCACTTGTAGGTAAGTAAGTAAAATTTATTTATGAAGCACAATGAAGTGCTGTACAAAGATGAATAAACAGCTCAGATTAACAATACATACAGGAAACAATATATATACAGTATTATAAACAGCAATGTATCTTTATATACTGATTATTTTCCAACAATACAGCTCACTGAATTTATATTTAAATATCTAAAAATTCTTTACAGGTATGGTTGTAAATTTATTTAGTTTTATTACCTGGTGAGTTTTCATTCTATAAATGCAGAGTAGATGTTGAAGAGCACATTTCAATGCTACAGAATACTTTGTGAAGATTAGCATACCACTAAATCAGTCTGCAATTGACAAAGCTCAGTTTGAATTCTATTTCATAACATATCAATTAACAGTTCACTTCTCCTCAAGATGAAATTTGGCATAGCGAAGAAGCAGGTTCCTACCCAACGAGAGCCAGAGCTATGGCTGACAGAAGCCATTACCGCTGTGTCTCTGTGAAGTCTCACACCTTGAGTGACTCACAGTTTGTCAGCTATTGAAGATGTCATACTGAGTCAATTCCCTTTTCTGAGAGAAGCATGCTTTAACTGACTCACCACTGTCTGTTATCATCCCCCATAAGTTTCATCTGGTGGAGATAAGCGCTCCGATTGCTAACCACTCCCACCGGATACACGTCTCACACATCTCGCTGAAGAACGTGTTCCATATTCTTGGGGTCACTTTTCGGGCTTTTCAGTAATTGTTGGCTAGAATGATTTGAAGCCTGAAGGCAGCTCTCAGACTCCAATAGCTGTCTGTACTAGTAGAAGTTATCGAAAGCCAAGTTTTTATGCAGTGGCAGCAAGGACTGAGTCACCACAGACATGCTGAAAACAGAGATGACATCACCCAAAAGATTTCCCGCAAGGATGCTACTCGGTAATGCTACTGCACAGGGGCCGATATCCAAGCTTACCGTGCAATGTCCCCCTTAAAGGTCCTCCAGAACAGGAAGGAGAACCAATTAATTACTTGTTTCAAGTAGATTAGCTTCTCGAGCAAACTCCTGAAGTGTAACCAAGGAGACAGCAGGGAAAGTAAAGGAGAAATCAAAATATCCAATGGGAAATAAATCCAATGAAAAAATGTGTTTTGACATTATACGCTATGTTTTAATAATAGATTGTTAGCCCGAGGAGTAAAAGGCTATGGTTAAGCATTTTCAGGATATTTGGCCAGTTTTCTCCCCTGTGTATCTCCTGGAAGCTGCTGTGGCAGACGATGACAGCCAGTAATCTTCGCAAAAATGTAATTATGTCACTGCAGTGCTTGACATTACATCATCACCTGTTTACCACAAGCTGGCTACTGGGAATTATGTTTCTAATCTGAGTGCTGGGAGAGGTTCATGCCTGGGTTAATCCACTGACGCATAGAATGCTTGCAGATTTGTGATCAAATGATAAATTTATGTTAGTGGTACTCAGCAAATCAACTTACTTTTCAATTTGTTTTATTATGAATGCCTGATTTTCTTGGTGACTGAATCATTCATCCTACGTGGTAGAAGTAGTCAACAAATCAGACTTACTTTCTAGCCTGATTTATCATGAATGCCTGATTTTCTTAGTGACTGAATCATTTGTCTTACACTTTTTCTGATTTTTCTCATCATTGTAGTTCATTTGCTATTCTGATTATAATAGAGCCCCACCCCCCCCCCCGTCACACACGCACACAGAAGTCACTTCCCCAGATCTGTTGCACCTCTTCTGTAAGGAATTTGTGCTTAGATGGTCAGAGTATCCAGTGCTGTTGTCTGGTTTGAGCATCCTGTGTTTATATAGTGTAATTAGCCTCTGTTTTTTCCTGCTCTGATGAGCCTATGTCAGTATGTTCAAAGAATCATGTCTTCAGATCTCGCAAGGAGCTTTCGCTTTTTATGACTCCCCAGAGCCTTGTTGTTGGGCTCATGGCTACATGTATTGAGGTGACCGTGTCTAGATGTAAACATCATTGCCAGGAAGAGCCGTTTTCCTCCCGTGACGGGTAGGGAATGAGGAACACAGAGTCTTAACCTATCAGCCTATCAGGGAGTCACTGAGTGTCAGTGAACGCATGTCTGCAGAGCTCAGAGCAGATGCAAGTTGAGCTAAATCTGTTCGGCCTCAAGCAAAGGAGACGGAGGGGGGACATGATCCAGGTCTATAAGCTTCCAACAGGTTTGGATGCTGTTCAACCGAATAGTTACTTCAGCATTAGTTGAAATACGAGAACTCGTGGCCATAGGTGGAAATTGGCGGGAGAACATTTCAAACTAGATTTAAGGAAGCACTTCTTTACACAGCATGTAGTCAGAGTATGGAATAGTCTTCC
>JAABNX020000045.1:7818446-7844442 GCA_015163995.2 Mormyrus lacerda | reverse complement strand
GGGTGCTCTTTAACACATACGTAACGTAAGTGGCTGCATCAGAAGAGTACTTTACAATTCTCGTAATTACTTGCCTGGGACAAAAAAAAGAAAGAAATGAGTAAATGAATGAGGCACATTTCGCTCTCCCAGGGTGCGGCGCGCAGCTGCTGTCTTCCGTCATTCTAATGAATGTGACTCCCACAGTCAAATGAATTATTAATCATTAAAATTAATTGAATCACAGTAGCCTCACCTGATTTCGCCTCCGCTGTCAGCTGACACGCAGTTGGCTGCAGATAGGTGCACTGTTCCCGTGGAGGCTATCCCAGCCGTACGCTGTGGCTGCATCACCTCATACCGACGGCATACGACGTGGGTGGGCCCAGGGGGAAAAAAAAAAAAAAACAATAAGTCACCTTTTCAAGCCATCTGAAACTCAGCTGTGTGGACAGGAGAAAGGGAAGGTGTAAGCCATGGAATGCTATCTGTGGCATTAATCGCATTAATGTTGCGGTTGATAGGTGGCTCAATGGGTCGTGTTGTAGCCTTGCACGTTTAGGGATGAGGAGCTGAATCCGGCCTTTACCGCCTGCCGATCAGGCTGACTGATTTATCTGAAGCTAAGCGTACGTGTGCCTGGGCTGTAGGTGGATGGGAGACTGACTAGTGAGAAGTGTTTCTGGTGTGGCCAATGGGAAGCCTGTCCAGTGGATTCCAGTGAAGTGACGCCAACTCTGTGCTGTAAAAATGATGCCATCCTTTGCCTGAGACGTAAATCCGATGTCCTGAATCTCTGAGGTCTTGAAAGATGGCGTCTTTCGAAAGAATAGGAGTGGTACCCTGATGTCCTGGCTAATATTGCCCACTGCAGTCCTTTTAAATCTGGCCTTCTTATCATCCCCTGTATGTAATGTAATTCTCTCCTGCCCCTTCACCGCCTTGGCTACTGTGTGGTGAGCGTACTGCTGCAGAATGGCTGCCGTCACATTATTCAGGTGGGCGATACACAGCGGCGGTGGTTGAAGTGGCTCCCCTTTGGGTCTGTAAAGCACTTTGGGTGTCTTGAAAAAGCGCCATATAAATGTAACATTCAGTCATTCCGTTTTCATGGCCTCCATGCGGTTTCTGCTGAAGGGAAACTCTTGTTTTCTTCCACATTCAAAAGACGTATACCATTAGGCTAAATGGCATCTAAAACTGCCCATCGTGTGTGTATGTACCATATGTGCGCTGTGAGGGACTGGCTTCCTGTCCAGGGTGTACCTCTGCCTTTCATCCTGCAGGGGATTGGCTCCAGGTTCCCCATGACCCTGCACCAGATGAATGGTAGGAAAATGGTTTTGTTTTTAAAAATGGTCGTGTGAAATGATCCTTATTGTTATTGTTGATTCTCATACCTACCCTCCGCTGTGGGTAGCCTGAAAAATGCATGCATGTGTGTGTCTATACTACACGTATTTATGAGGATGCATTTGTGTAATGATGGAAAATTGTAATGACCATGACCTACATGTAATCAATAGTTGAGGGTCATAATAATTGCTCTGTTTATGGTTGGGACATTTCTAAAGCTATTCTAACCCCAAGCTCCGTAATAAATCTTTGAGGAAGGAAAAATATGTCAAGGATAGTCTGATATATGCTTTGAATTGTGATCTCAGTAAAAGTAAGTTATTCAGAGTAAAAGTGCATATACTTTATGTTCACGTGAGGTTTCTGGAGGGCACAGTGGCATCCCAACGTAAATGCTCCTAACCGTGGCACCAGACTGAAACCACACTCCCAGTGAAATAAAAAAAAAAAAAAACAATTTACAAGGACCAGCCATGTCAGTAAGAAAAACAGTTTACAACTCAGAAACAGCTTTATTAGTTACAAACCCAACATCCTTTTTGGTTCACTTCAACACTGCTGGAGATGAGCCCACAGATGATCTCCACCAGCTGGCTGAGTAGCTTTGATTCTTCTACCCATTTCGTCCTGAATAACCTCCACGTCACGTTGAGGTCGTAGAAAATTAACATGCCAACCTTCCATATGATTATGTTGAGGATGTAGACTGCAAACATGCCAGCCTCCATATGATCACGTTGAGGATGTAGACTACGAACATGCCAACCATCCATATGATCATGTTGAGGTTGTAGACTACAAACATTAACATGCCAGCCTTCCATATGATCATGTTGAGGATGTAGACTGCGAACATGCCAACCTTCCATATGATCCCATTGAGGTTGTAGACTACGAACATGCCAACCTTCCATATGATCATGATTATGCTATTCACTATAATGAACATGCCAACTTTACACAGCCAAAGTTGTGAGGAAAAGATTAATTAATTGGCTCTTATAATGTAATTTAATATTCATCTAAATCACTGTCTCTGAACTGGTGGG
This sequence comes from Mormyrus lacerda, assembly GCA_015163995.2. Lineage (NCBI taxonomy): Eukaryota > Metazoa > Chordata > Actinopteri > Osteoglossiformes > Mormyridae > Mormyrus > Mormyrus lacerda. Next base: position 7,842,058 of record JAABNX020000045.1, on the reverse strand, counting down.
TCGCAGGAGCATTTTCAGTGCCTCCCGACAGCTTTTATTGTGTCTTTGGGTCATGACACGTGTCACAAAGGAATAATGTGGGACCCGAGGCTAAGCCAGCTGACAACCTCTGATCTAAATCATAGTACATAAAGACAGACTTACTTAACAAAGCGCATAGACTTTTAAACATTGCTCTATCTATGAAAAAAATTAATAGTGTAAACAATCAAGGTCATGTATGGAAAAAGTATAAGTAAAGATCATTGTCACAAACTTTTTCACAGCTGTAGTTATCTACCAATGACATTCTGTGCATCCCATGCTTACTTTCTCAGTCCCGTTTCATCATCTTTTTCAGCTCACTGCCCCTGTGCTCAGACTGTCATCTCATTACACCCGTTCTTATGATGCTGTCAGACCTTTCCTCTTTACCTGGAACTCCTCTTGTACAGCCAGGACTTGGTGTTTGGAAAGGTTAAACAAAATGACGGTGAAAAACAGCCGTGAAAAGTCGGAGGGTGAAATGTATAACACTTCTCAGTCAGCACGGCACAACTTTGCCATTCATGATGCAAATGCACCAAAAGAGGACTTAAATTATAATGGGAAAAAACATACCGAATTGCTCTGAGAGGATGGATGGATGAATGGACTGATGGATGGATGGAAAAATGGATGGATAAAGTAGATTAAGTGGTAAATAATATTAGGAATTTCTGAACCCCCCCACCAAAAAAAAAAAAAAAAAACATATAGTGACTTTAATGATACTTTCATCTGGGGAACATTTGGAGAATAATTATCAGGGGCAGGTGCATCAGTCAAGCCTAGTCTGACACTATGGCTTGCCCTTAAGGCCCATGGGAAGGATATGTCACAACTTGTGGCCCCGCTGGGGAGCCAATCAGAGATGCTGTAGCCGTGTCATCGGCTGTCTGCAATGGCAGGCGGGAATTTTGCTGGCACTGAGGGTAGATAATTGGGCTATTGAGTTACAGGCTTCCGGCAGCAGTGCTGCTGCCCCCTCGCTCTGCTCGCGCCCCTGTGGCTGCCCTCTCCGGACCAATCATGGCCGCTATTTGTCTTCATGCTCTTGAGCACCTGACAAAACGGAGTGTGAGTCGCACCTGGGATTCACACCCGGCCCCCACCGAACCTGACGACCCCACCCCCCCGTGCCATCAGTGATTGCAAGCTGAAGATGCTCTAGTCAATTAGCCCCCCCCCCTCCATCCTCCTGTCCCCCTCTGCAGCGACCTCAAGAGACACCATGGAAGCAGACCCAAAGTCTTTGTGGTCCTTGTCTGGTCTCTGTGATCTCTTGCTTACATCCATTTGCCGGAAAAGGAGTTCAACAAAAGAATCAATTTCGGCTGGGTCAGCCAGGGTCACGGCTGACTTCAGAGAGACCAAAATAAATAGATATTATCACACCTGTGGTGCAACACTTGTACGCTCTGTCACATCCCTATATTTCAGGGTCTGAAATAACTCATTTGGAGATCCAGCTGCGAATGGGGAAACTACCTCTTTGCCTCCGGGAAATAATGTCACAGTTTCCTCTTTTAATGTATTTGCTCTAACGATACCTTTATTTTTACGAGCTAAATACCAAGTATGTGGTAGGACATCAGTGGGCATAACTGGATGGAGAGTGTATACTTCTGACCAGCATACTGACAGAGATATTCTGCAATTTATTTAGTGGTATTTTCTATTTATGTTCAGTGATGCAAACCTGCACCTGTCTCAGATGGATATTTAGACAAAGAATGACAGTTTGGTACTAGGAATTTCATTTCATCTGGTAAAGAATACTTTGTTAATAAGCAGAATTTCCCTTTTAATATTGGAATTCTGTCATATTTGGTAGAAAGCAGATGGATGTATCCTGGCATTATTTTTTTGGAACATGCAGCACTTAAATGGATCATTTAGGTGCTTTTTTCATTAGGATCCCATCCCATATATTCGACAGAGAGATCAGCTGATGACCACGTTGTTTTACAGAGCTCCTCCCTCTGCTTTTATTACACATCTCTAATGTGACCTGATTATCTCCTGTAATGGATGAGCTGAAGGAAGCTCTCGTCATACCCCATTCTCCATTTTCCAGGTTTCAATCATGATCCAGAATGTGCTATTTCAGAAAAGACCCAATGTCCATGAAGATTCAGTACTATAATTATGCATATTAGCATGTCATTTTTGTTACTCCTTAAATTATTGCTCAAAAAAGGAAAAAGAAAAATCCAAAGGAAGCAGAGGGATATATGGTATGAATAATTACAAATTTTTAGCTGTTAAGTAATAATAATAATAATAATAATCATCATCACTAACAGGTGTAGAGAGCAGAGAGCCAGAATCGATATCCAGGAGCAGTGTAAGCTGTAAGCATCAGCTCAGAAGAGCTCCAACATACCACCAAGGCTCATTCTCAGTGTTACTCCCAACCTCTGTCGCTTCTTTGCCCCCCAGTCTTCGCCTGTGCCTCCCCAGTTACCCACGGCCCTCAGAGGTCTCCACACCACTCATGACTTAAAGCCATTCTTCAGCTTCAGTACAGCTTCATTCCACGATCATCTGGGAGAGGTGGACCAGATTTACAGGGCTGTTGCAAAGAACAAGAGAAGGCTTAACATGTAAGAATGAAATCTAAAAGCAATTTTGTACATATAAATTCTCTGAAACGTACAGTATTTTGTACTGTGTTAATTCTCCGTCGTTTATTCATTTGTTTATCGTGAATGAAATGGTGTCACTTTCACACCCTCCTTAAATATGATGATGTCAGACACTGAGACAGGTGATTAGATCTGGACAGCGAATGGTTTGCAAACCCAGGGTTGCCAACTTTGGTCAGCTGGCCGGCATTAGATTTTCAATTCGAGACACACATGCACATGCGTTTACATATATGTAACACTTTTATTTCCTTGAAAATAGTCTGTAGGGTTTGTAAACTGCCCCGACACGTTTCATGTACTGTAGCTAATTTTAGGTTTATAATGGAATAATACAGAAATGCTGTAAGATTTCTTGCGTCAGAGTCTGAAAGCGTATCATGCCAGATCCATGACAGTTGGCAACCCTGCAAACCACACATACAAGCTATGAAAAGTTTATTTTTGATACAAACATTAAAAGAAGAAAGAAAACTCCAGACTGCATGCATTTGATAAAGTTACCAGGCCAATCCATAGCAGTTTCATCAGAAATATGATTAGCCACAACACTGAGTATAGTGGCAATGCAGATTTCCCGTGCATTTTAATATCCATTCTTACTTATTGTTCGGTTTAAAATGAGTGGCTTATTGGTGAAGAGTAACCAAAGTAGGTCACTTCTGATTGGTGATTTCCAGCGTGGGTCTCCCAGCACACAATGTGCTTGGTTACTGTAACGGCTGTGTGCAGGGCGAACGAGCAGGGAGCAGGGGAGGCAGACGAAGGGAGCCGTGAACACGGGCAACGGGGTTTTATTAAGGCAGACGGGGAGCAGCACAGGATGAACGTTAATGACAGACCTGGGGAAACAGACTTGAATGCGGACTAAATACACAGGACATATCAAACTGATGGAAAACAGCTGGGCACAATCGAGGGAGCACACGCGGTTGATCAGGGGGTGTGGCACACACGAGGATCGCACGCGCAGGTCACGACAGTTACGATATTAGCTGGATACGCTGTGATTAAAATTTCATGGGGGCCTGGCTACTAGAGGACTAGCTATGAATTTTATACACAATCAAAATGTGCTACACACATTTCTGCTCATTAAATATGTTTTGTATGAACCTTTATGAAACTTTAACAAAGCGGAATATATTTGCTAAATTATTTAGATTAGCCGGCGCTTTTGTGAATCGTTCAAGGGCTACAAGCAAGTGATCACCGCATTATTTAAATAACGAACGCTTTTTTATTAATTTAAAGAATCAAAGAAAAAGATCATTTTTCTACCATTAAAATTATCCCTAACAACAATTCAGTTTAACACAACTGGAAAATTAAACTGGGTCTTCGGCTAATGCCTTTGAAATAACGAGATTTTAATTAAAATCTCAAAAAATTCAAATTTAGGCAATTCGTTCAATCAGCTGCTGAGGCACGCCTAATTAATTAAGAGCTCAGCTGGACCAAAACGAGTATATGGAGTATGTCATCAGGACCAGGGTGCAGGAGATGGTACTTTGGGCTCAAGCATCATCTATCAACAAAAGTGACAAAAATGGCAATAAAATTTAGCTACATTTTCATACAAGAGTCATCAAGTGCATTTTTATTTAGATGAGTGGGTGGAGGAGAGACTCCAGCATGTGCCTGCAGGGTCGCATGTGAATGGAGCTTTGCTGGGCCTCTATAAGGTGACAGATGTGTAGCTCACTGCCTGCTTAAGAGCTCCAGCTAGAGACTGGAGTTACAAGCTAATTGCCCGTAAAATGATGGTTCGAGAGGGGTAGACGGGGGATTGGTCAAAGTAGACAACAGAAGGGGCCAAAGCAAGCCAATGGCTGAACAGTGGTCTCTGGGACAGTCCCCTGAGGGCGTAGAAATGGCCCAGCGCCTGCACACACACGCCAGTAAAGTAAGTCAATATGAGCAATAATAAATCAGAAATCCCATATAAACTGAAACACAGGGCCCGTTCTTGAGCTCTCGTCTACTTTTTTCTCCAGTAACAAGGCAGCTGTAAGGCCATTGATATGCGTGTCTGCCCAGAGTGCTCTCTGGCTGAGAGCAGGATTGGGAGCAGGGTGGGGGGGGGCATGGAGTACAGAAATGAATGCATGACACCCTCCTTCATTTCTGAATGCAGTGACCCATTCTAGCAGACTGTAACAGTCAGTCCCCGAGTGACAATTAAAATAAATCACCAGCAGGTTCAATCCAGTGCTGCGCGGCTGCATGCCTCATCAGAGACGACTCCTGCCCTGCACGATTCCTCAGAAGTCGGAAATGCCACCGTTGCGTCCTGCCCTCAGAATGCCGTCGGGAATGTTTCATGCCCTCTGACATGTCTCTCTCCGTCCTTCCGGCATGCGAAACGCAGTTAATGCATCATACGTGGTGTTTGTCATTAGACATATTTTTTGCTTAATAATGTTTGGGTAGCTTCTATAATACAAAATAAACCATAGGTTGGACCATTAAGCGACTACTGTAATCGGTGTCCATTCATCCACTCTCTGTAACACTGATATGCTTATCTACATGTGTTTGGACTGCAGGAGGTAAAGTAAACCTTCACAGACACATGCAGACGTCAACCCACAGCCACACTGCTGTGTCGTATCAGGCCTAACAATTCAGCCACTATGCTACCATGAATAACATCCTACAACAATCAGGTCTTACTGGCCAGGCTATTCGCTAATGCCTGTTTTCAGTTCACTATCGAGATTACGGTCTTGAAGATTACAAAACAACAGCAGAGCCTTCAAGCCTCATTAAGCTCATTACAATCCACAAAAACAGGACGCCTGTCTATCCTAAGTCGGAAAGGCTGGAAATCAGAGCCTTTGTCCTCAGCTGCTGTGTGGTTAAACAAGCCTTCTCTCATTTCTGGCTGTTTGCAAACGAATGAGAAGATCCCCTCACACCAGCGGGAAGTTGCCTTAACGTTTGGGAAGTCTTTCAGTATATCAAATGTAATTCTACCTAATTACCTTTGTACTTCCTGAATCGTTTAACCGGGTGTATCTTTAACTGCGACTCCGAGTAGCATTATCGATAGTGTGTTTAGCTTTAAACCAGCAGGCTGTGATTTGTATATGCCGTGTGGTACTAATCTGTTCCAAAAAGCTACATCACGCAAACGTATCATACTTAACACGCTCGCGTTAATGATTCTGTCGGCTTCTAAATGAACTGTCTGCTACTGCCCTCTACACCGCGGTTTGTTTTTAAGTGGATTTGCCAAATGAATACATGTAATGCAATATAAATGTAAATCATTTGCACCTCAGACATTACCAGCGAAACGGTGCGTAACCGCCAGCATTTCAGACGGATGGCAGGATGCTGAATGTAGTCATTGCTAAGGACCTTTGTGGCTACCTGAGGAATCGCACAAATGTGCTATGAGATGCCGTTAGAATCGAGCTTGCTTTGCAGGATTGTCATTGTTAGTTTTGATCGTGATGAAGTATGATGACGACGGTGATTATTGGCGGCTCAGCAGGTGGCACAGCTGCCTCATACCGACACAGATGGGGCCGCGGCTCCGGCATCCGCTCTGACTACGCACCGTTTGGATGCTCTCTCTGCATTTCCTCCTGCTGCCCAGATTTTCTCCCGCAGTCCAAAAGCATGTAGTTATGCGAATAGGCTCTAAGATGTGCTCTAAGATGGCCCAGCCTCCTGCATGGGGCTGTCCCCTGCCGAGAGCCTATGCTCCCTGGGACAGGATGCAGGGTCACCGTGATACTGTAACTACATCAGCAGTTGGAAGATAGATACATGAATGTCAATTATAACTAAAGCTACTAATTCAGCCAAAATAACTGTGAAACAAGACTTATAGAATCAAATTTAAACTTTTACTGACAGCTCTTTATGGATTTGCCGCTCAATATCTGTCTGACCTTCTTCTTCCTTATACTTCAGCTTGCACATTAAGATGATCGGGCTCCAACCTTCTTGCTATACCTAAATTCAGATTCTGCTCGATGCAGGACGTTCTGTGTGACAGCACCAACACTCTGGAATGCGAGAGGTACAGTCTGTTAACATCTTCAAGCTGCAATTAAAAACTCAGGAATGCTATAATGTGTCTATCAGTACGTAACATTCTCCTTGTTCTTGCTGTTGTTGTTGTTGCTGTGTGTCCACTGCTTGTTGTATTTTATTGTTGTATTTTCTATATTGTAAAGCATCCTTGAGTATAAGAAAGGCGTGATAAAACGTTATTATTATTATTATTATTATTCAACTACAAAAAAGCGAACTGGAAAATCTATTATAAAAATTGTGTAGGTGAGACCATCACTAACAAAAAGATGGAAATGTTTGGAGAGGTGAAGCCATTCCTCTGAGAAACCCCCCTACTGAGGGCTAATATTGTATTAGTTTTCTTAATGAACTCAGGAGAGTGAATCAGTTACTGAGTGATTAAAAGGACAGGATATCCCTCCGAGATCTATACCTAGCGGGATCTTCCACGCAGTCAGCAGCAAAAGGATGCCGTTCAATAAGGAGAACGTCCCCACTGTGACTCGTTTCTGAACGGGACGTGCCTATGGTAACGGGGGACATGCAAAAGTATCATCCAAGTTCCTGCGGAGGGTTTCAGCTGAATGAATGAAATAACCTTACAGGCACTCGCCCGCAAACAGGACACATTTGTAGATCATATCTCCCAAATGCGGTCCCCTGCAAAAGCAATTCATGATTCATATTTCATGCCCCATCCCCACCCCCACCCCCCTTTATTCCCTCCTGAAGGTTTATCCTCATTCGCTTGTTGACGGGGACACAGTCTAGACATATGGTACATACATTTCATATAAACATTCAAGAAGCATTTTCGCTCACAATTCAGCAAATGATGGCTGAGGCGGTGATCAAAACAGGAGACGAGTCGCTGTAGAGCTCTTCTGTCACGTGAATGCAAATCAGTGTGAAAGTGATTGTCACTACCTAGACATCTTCTCCATTCCGTCAAGTGAATCTCTTTTCATATATGGGTAAATGTTATCATGCCTGCACTGTCTACATATTATCTTTCATGCTTGTACAGATTTCGTCACTGCCGATGTATGTGTGTAATATGTGTGTAAGATCTACAAATGCCTCTCGATGGATGTCACATGTCAGCCTCGGGTCCTCCTTGCTCATGATCTCTTTGTGGCTTGGTCGCCTTTATGGGAAGGAAAACATGATGGCACCCTTAGCGGGCTGGAAATGGCTGCTTCTTGAGTTACTCTCCTTGTGGCCATTTGGAATGGAGTGCATCTTGTTATATTTGGTATCTGTGCTTTAGCCACCCTCACCTGGTCTCTAAAACACTCCATTTTCTACCAGCTTTGATGATTTTTTTTCCCCACCCATGTAAACAGTATAGATGCAGACAACGGGATAGTAGCCAGCATTTGCCCGCAGGAAGCCACGCTGGCCTGCCAGTCTACTGGCAGCAGGTAGCAGCACCTGGCTGTCGTCAGGTTAACAAGCACAAACTCTGGAGGGTGTGAAAACCGCAGCGTGGGCCGCGGAGAAAGGCGCAGTGGAGGGTTTCCGCAATTCTGACAATGAGGGCCTTGCTATTTTTGAAAAAATATATAATTTATATATATATATATATATATATATAATTCAAAGCTGCTTTCTTTTCAATCTCTCACTATGTTACTACTGTATCTTTTTATCTTTGTCTTATCAGACACAGTATCAAAAAACTACTTCTGTATATATACGTTTATATTTCTAAACCAGGTAAAAACAGAAATGCTGGTGCATTTTCTCTAAGGTGCTATCAGAAAAGGTTCTGAGTAGAAATGGTAGGTAGTTTTTTATAAGGATAAAGCCTCTCTGGTTACCATGGGACTGTCTCAGTAAACCTATCAAAAGGCAAATAAATGCGAATAAACGATAGGGTGAAAATGCATTTTAATATATTATACCTAATCTAACAAACATCAAGCCTACCCTACTTTAAAACATGATTGTAGCATTTACATTACCCTACAGTTGTGCAAAATCATTCATACAAAGCAAATTTTATATTAAATATCTCATGTCATTTATTGAGCAATATACTAAAAGTGAAAAACATTCACGCATCAAAAAGTCAAAATCTGGTGACATAGGCCATGGTAACCCGGAGAGCATCTGTAATGAGAAGACAGGCTCCAGGTGAGTTAGAATCCTAAGTGTTATGCTGTTGTTGTGTCTTTGGGGAAGCCACGTTACTTTGGCTGCTTAAAAAAGAAGCATGTTAGCTTGTGGCATTAGAATCCGGGCTAAACGAGATCATCCGGCAATTCATGGCAACTCCAACAGGGTGTTAGTCCATGAGGTTACACGTGTCCAGGAAGTGAACACCGTGCTTCTCGTCAGATCTGTGCCTGGATCATAAATCCTCACCTGGAGCCAAACCATCGAGCGGCGTGAGCCGGCCTTTCGGGCCCCGACCGCGGGCAGTCAGATTGTGTTGCTCGTACTTTAATTTAACAAGCAGCAGAGTGTCTTCCCTCTGCAGAGTGCAGCTGTTATGCGTGTAGCTTTTTACAGGCCATCTGCTTCAGAAAGACGTTCCTGCACATTCCCGCGAAGCCCCCGCCTTCCAGAAACGGCCCCACCCCCACGCATCCCTGGCTCTTTCATGGGACCTGCCCTCCCTCATTGTTTGCTGATATGCTGTCCGTCTTTTATTCCCCAATATAAACCACTTGAAGTTGAAGGCTAATAAATCCATCCATCTTCCTGCCGCTTATCCTGGACAGGGTGGCCTGCAGCTGCCCAAGGCAGCCTGGGGCACAAGGCAGCACTGAGCCATCATGCTGCCCCCTTCAATAAATGGCTACAACAGCTTCTCACCACCAACCCAGAGATATGAATGAGTTCATTTTATAGCCATTTTATTATTATTTATTACCTATGATAATATGGAATTTGGTAGCACTTTATTCCAAGCCATGTTTTTAGTAACTTATAAACACATTCATAACAAATAAAAATGCATTCATAAAGCATTATAAACATGGCTATAAATATTTATCAAAAGGCATAATGCATTATACCCATGATTATTATGCATTATGAATGTTTTATGAAGCTGTCATCTGTAATACACTATAGATACTTTCGTAATGCATTATAATGGTGCTATAAGCATTGAGGGTGCTTTGTACTGCATTATAAAGGTATCGATAGGGAATTATAGATGAGAGCTTCATATGACAGTCTTAATGCATAATAAATATGGAGATAATGTGCTGCACCTTTTAGAAACAATTACAGCCATGTTTATAATGCATTATGAATTCATTATAATGCATTATGAATGCATTTATAAATAAATTAAAAAATGGCCTTAAGTAGAGTGTTACCCAGAATTTTAGTTTTCTTTCTCAATGTCTGAATAATTATTCTCAAGATAATCATAACACCACAAAATAGTTGTTCTATGATAAGAATCATGAACTTAGTTTATTGCTCAACACATAACCATTGACTGGCTCAGTGTAAAGAGAGCGGTTGTTCCAGGGTTTCGCTGCAATTCTCCTACGATCGCTATCTGTGCAAACCGTGTGAGTGCAGTTGCTTTGGGAATCTCAGAGGGAACAAATTATTTACACCCAGTGCTTCAAGGTTTCCTGAATGCACGTGTTGCATATTTCATGTTGCATGGTGGAATACATTCATTTGGGGTGAAAAGAAAATGCAACGTCCCCTTCAGGAAATGATCCCAAAATGGTCCGGGTGGTGAAAATCTATGCATAGTACATTCCAAAATCAATCAGATCAAATGGGTCAACCAGTGTCAAGCTTATGTTTTTTTAAAGACAGACGCTTGGAACCCCTGATATTGTGTCGATGCTGCTTGTGTTATAGATGCTTTCCGTTTCTTCTCAAAATGTCGACCATGGCACTTAATTGACTAGCTTTCATTTATTAACCTCTCCACCTTCTTCGGTTGTCATCGTCATCCTCAGTCGTTGCACTGGACTCTTTTAATTTCTGGAAATTTCTGTAGACCACCCTCCTTTTCTCTCTCCCCACTTTGCAGTCCATTTCGGTTCTCCAATAACCTTCCATTTGCTATCTTTCTGTGCACTCGCCCTCTACCCTGATGATATCATGATTTATTTCCATAGTAAAGGACACCTTCCCTTTTCATGTCTGTGACTTTGGGAGAAGGAGGGTTCAAGCAAAAAAGTGAACGGGAGGCGACATGAAGGCCCGAGCAGGGTGGCTCACCTCCACGCCCGGTGCGTCAACAAAAATACAGAATATATCACTTTCAGGCAAGCGTACGTGACGATGCATTGCAGGTTTCATAAGCTATTACGATGGCGAATGACAGTCACATCATACATGTGAAACTGTGGTGTATTAAGATAAGCAGAGGTAGAGATTTCAAGTCCAGAAAGTACAAATGCAAAACAAAATTTCGTTTCAACCAGCCAGTTAAATATTCTGTGACTGTGACTCTTTATGCTCAACTAGTTGGTTGAAACAAAATGGTCTGAATTTGTACTCTCTGGACCTGAAATTTACATCTCTGAAGATAAGCCATACGATACGCATTTAGATAAGGATTTTATTGTATTAGGGAAAGCTTAACGAAAAATTTGGGAATATAAATCGGTGGGGTGAGAGTTCTTTCTCGCGTATCATGTGCCACTGTGGGCGGGGTCAGTTGAGGCGGGAATGCTATGCTGTATGTGTAGAATTCACAGCACTGTATTCACCTATGATTCATTAATCGATACACATGGGAAAAAACTCACACGTACTTAAAGTGAGCATCGAGAGGATGGTTTTGTCAGTACTTAGCACAAGTCACAATGAAGATGATGACTTCACATTGCGTGATAACACTTCCTTAGGTGACAGTTTACAAGGCCTACAAGGTGGCTGATATTCAACTTCCCTCTGTTAATTCCTCTTCCAAGTTCCACTGTCAGGTGAATAACATTCAGCAAAGTTTAGCTCGATGAAGGGATGCTGATTTACTGCGAATGACTTTTTTCGGTTTGAGGCTAATGCGCTGGGACCTGCCTGTACGATCACAGTGAAGCGATGCTAATTAATTGAGCTTTGTGTTATGTAGTACTTGGCACATGGTTGTTTCCTCTGCCCTGCTTTCCCTCTAATGTGTCTTCCGGACGCCCTGCGTCTCTTGACGGCCACCTAAGTGGATTATCATTCCACGATAAGAGGGCCTTTTTCATCTTATGAAAACCAATATTTATTTTCATTATTCCAAAATTGTCTCCATGATTATGTTTTATGCTTCCTGGACAGGAGCGAAGTTCACCCAACCTGGCAATCTCATTAGCGGGGGCTCCTGATGGATCACAGCCTCGTGACTGGATGAAGATGGAAAGTGTACTAAATGTCACTGCGCTGTGTATACTTTTCCCTATTAAGTCTGGGACTTTCAATCTACCTTTATGGGCTGAGGGCATAGTGGGAGCCAAGTGAGCTTATGAACTGTGTGCAGCCATTGTTCAAAGCTGTCTATCATTGTTCGAGGCTATCGTTCTATCATGCATTACTTAGCATAGAGGCCTTCACAGTGGGGGTTACAGGTCAAACCGCATACGCAATTAGCTCACAATTAAAATCAAAAGCGATTAAAAAAAAATATTTATTTGGTTGGTTTTCAATCACATACAGGAAGAAGCGGTGTGTTACACGCTATAAATATATAAATGTAGTCGGACACTACATTCCAGATGTTTGTACAGCTTTCAATACCAGATGTTAATTCTGGGGGTGGAGGGATGAGAAATGAAGGAAACTGACATGCATCACTACCGAGTGCTAATTGTCGTTAGAATCGTAGTAATTTTAGGTGTAAATTCACAAGCAAGTTATTGTTACAATACCAGTTTTGATGTTTCTGCATGGCAACGAATGCTGTCCTGCGTCCAGTGTGAGGATTAACCGCGATGCCGCATGCGTGCGTCACGTCTGTGATAATGGGCCTATCAAGGAAGGCTTGTATGCTGCTTCAAAATGCCCCCCTCCCCCACCCTAATGACCTGATTCAGTTTGACAGCATTTCAATCACATAAAGGGAAAATAATGAAAATTAGGTCAATTTTTATGGCGTGCGAGTGTGAGTGTCTGCTTGTCTGTGTTATTGATAGATAATTACTGCATTATTTTACCTTGGCAGACAAGCAAAGACAATCTCATCCCCAAACCTCCCAGGCTATCTACCCTTCCTGCTCTACGTACCGTATCTGCACCCTCTACGCTCTGTAAGCATCATCCCCAAACCTCCCAGGCTGTCTACCCTTCCTGCTCTACGTACAGTATCTGCACCCTCTACGCTCTGTAAGCATCGTCTGCTCACTTCATCTTTTTCCACCTGCCCAGTTTGTGCTGGATTACATCATCCATTATTTCTTTTTGTAGTGTATAACCTATTCAATAATATATACTACCACAATTCTGTATTGCACTATATGACTTCTATTACGTCTCAATTATTATTGTTGTTGTTATTATTATTATTATTATTATTCCTGCATTTTTACTACATAGGGCAGCATGGTGGTGCAATGGTTGGCACACACCTCCGAGACCAGCGTTGGTGTCTGTGATGGACTGAGTTGTTCCCTGCTTTGTACCCACTGCACCCCATTATAGGCTCCGGATCCCCCACGACCCTGAATAAGATAACAGGTTGCAGAAAATGGATGGATGAATGGATATTACTACATGATTACATGCCATGTAGTAATGCATATATGCATTTCATTGTATATTTGCATTGTAAATTACTTTACAGCCATTCCAGGAATCACCGCCTTATCGTAGTGGAGAGGTTTGTGTGCCTATGAGCTATGTTGTCTGGGGCAATTGCCCCTAATTGGTCCTAGGTGAGCAGCCAGACAAAGTGCAATTCACAAAGACCCCGTATGGAAAATAAGAATTTGGACTGTGTTATGCCACCTAAACTGGGGACACTGGCACCCCGGCCTTGAGTCACACCTGTGGGGGCTCGTAGGTAAATGCCTGGTGGCCTCATGGGGCTGTAGCCACCTTTCAGGATGTGGACGTAAGAGGAAATGCAACCCCAGGTTGATCAGAAGGACAGTTCGGATGGTAGAAAAAGAGCCAAGGAAACCATCCAAAACCATTCAAGTTGAACTCCAAGGTCAAGGTACGTCACTTTCTGATCACAACATCCGTCGCATTTTGAAAGATAATGGGCTCCATGGAAGAAGACCCAGGGGGCTCCACTATAGACGGAAAAACATTTAAAAAAATGCAGGTTGACAAGCCCCAATGTTTCTGGAAGAATGTCCTTTGTACTGATGAGATAAAACTAGAGGTTTTTGGATATTCACATCAGCTCTGTGTTTACAGAAGGAAAAATGAAGCTTTGAAAGAAAAGAACACAAACCTACTGTGAAACAGGGAGGGGGCTTGGTTTTGCTTTAGGGCTGCTTTGCTGCATCTGGCACGAGGAACCCTGAATATGTACTAGGCACAATAAAAAAAAGCAGTCAGGAATGGCTCAGAAAAAACACTGGACTATCCTTAAATGGCCCTCCATCTGCCCAGATCTTAATCCTATTGAACATCTATGGAATCTGAAAATTGCAGTGTGGAGATGCCATCCTTCAAACCTGAGACAGCTTGAGCAGTTTGCTCAGGAAAAGTGGGCCAAACCACGTGTTGGCAAATGCGGGCGTCTCATTGTGAAGAACAGAGATCGCTTGTTGGCAGTGATTGCTACAAAAGGTGGTGCCACAAAATATTAAATTAAGGGCACCATCTTTTTTGTCTGTGCCTTTTTCATTTCTTTAATGATATAAAATATTCAACTGAAACAACAATCAAAAGCAAAGTCTGATTTGTATTAAATATGGAATAAACTATAAGGGAAGCTATTAAAGTCAGTTTCAAGTGTTTTTTTTTATATAGAAGGGTGCCAACAAATTTGTCCATGTCTGTAGTCAGCCTGACCTCAATACTCAGCTTGGGCTCTGGAGCCAAGCTCCTGGGGAGGGGTACTCTGGAGTTGCCTAAGGAGAGAGGTTCCGGGCAGGTGTAAGTCTACTCCTTGCCTCCTGGTTCAACACAGTACATTAGAGTTTACCCCTTTGAATGAGAGGGTCGTCTCCCTTCAACTTTGAGTCAGGGGACGCGGTCTGACTTTTGCCTGTCCTTATGCACCGAACACCACTTCAGTTCCGGCGAGGCCATGAAAAATGACTTTCAGTCGGCTTCAGAAAGGTTTTGGCAAACTGTCAGGAGGGGTTAGCAAGCCTTTACCCATGTTTTTGGTAGTGGGGATAGAGCACAGCTGACCTCAAAAGCGGATATATTCAGGCGATGGAAGGAATATTTTCATGAATCCTACTAACATGCCTTCCTAGGTGGAAGTAGAGCTGGAAATCTCAGAGGAGGTCTTATCCATCATTGAAGGAGTCAAAAACTCTTTGATGATAAGGCTCCGGCGTTGGATGGGATTCACCCTGAGTTCCTGAAAGGTCTTGATGTTGTTGGGTTGTCTTGGCTAACACACCTCTTCAACATTGCATGGAGGTTGGGGACAGAGCCTTTGAATTGGCAAACTGGGGTAGTTTTTCCTCTAAGAAAGGGGACTGGAGGATGCGTTCCAGCTTCTGCGGGGATAACACTCCTCAAACTTCCTGTGAAGGTCTGTGCCAGTGTACTAAAGAAGAGGGTCCAGGTCATCCATTGGTCCAATCTTGGATCCAGGAGGAACGATATGGATTCCATCCTGGTTCACGGGAGTTTGCCAAACCAGTGTGCAAGTGTTTTGTGGACTTCGAAAGGGCATAGGGGGGTCCTGTGGGGGGTGCTTTGGAAGCATGAAGTAACGGGTCCATTGTAATGGGCTATAAGGCCGGAGTGAGAATTTGGTTTGCATTGCAAGAAGTAAGTCAGACTCATTCCTGGTGGGTGTTGGACTCCACCAGCACTGCCCTTTATCACAGATTCTATTTGTAACCTTTATGGATTGAATTTCTAGGTGTAGCTAAGGGGCCAAGTGGGTGCGGTTCGGTGGTCTCAGGATTGCATCCTTGCTTTTTGTAGATGATTGATCCTGTTTGCTTCATTGCACAGTAACCTGCAGCATGCGCTGAGTGTGAAGTGGCCAGGATGGGGATCAGCATCTCCAAATCTGAGGGCATGGTTCTCAACCAGAAAAGGGTGGATTGCCTTCTCATGGTGGGGGATGAGCTACTGCCTTAAGCAAAGTTTTAAATATCAAGAGTGAGGGAAGAAGGGAGCGAGAGAGCGACAGGCAGATCGATGCGGCGACGGCAGTAGTGTTGACGCTGTACCATTCCATTGTAGTGAAGAGAGCCGGAAGGCAAAGCCATTGAATTACTGGTTGATCAACTTTCCCACCCTCAATTATATGTTTTGGGTAGTGACCGAAAGAGAAAGAATGAGATTGCGGATTGGCGGAAATTGGTTTCCTCTGCAGGGCGTTTGCCCTCAGCCTTATGGTGAGGAACATGATCGTTTGAGATCATCGAAAGGAACCAGGTGAGGTGGCTCGGTCATCTATTTAGGATGCCTCCTGGATGCCTCCCTGGGGAGGTGTTTCAGGCATGTTCAACAAGAAAGAGACCCTGGGGCAGACCCAATACATATTGGAAAGGATATATCTCTCTGCTGGCTAAGGAACACCTTGGTAGTCCCCTGGAGGTGCTGGAGGAGGTGGCTGGTGAGAGGGAGGTCTGGGCATCCCTGCCTACACTGCTGTCCCTGTGACCTAAGCCCTGGATATGCGGCAGTAAATGAATAAATGAAATTAATGAAGAACTATATAGTGTTTATAGTGGTTAATGTTTTATGTCTTGCACTATTATTATTATGATGATGATTATTATTGTTCTTATTATTATTAGTAGAAGTAGCAGTAGTAATAATAATAATAATAATAATAATAATAATAATATGTCATTTTAAGAAACAGCCTCGATGTGTTGATCTTGTGTTGCATATTATTACCTAGTTGTGCTCCATGTTCACTATTTATCCCTTATTCTCTGATGTAAGGGGCTTTGACTCTGTGAGAAGCACTATACAAATAAAATGTATTATGTTTTTGTTCTCTTACAAATGCCACCAGCAGAGGCAGTAGGACAAGTGAGAAGGAGTCATTTGTGCACCAGCCTCTGGCACATAGTCCCTGCTGCTACAAGCCCTCGTTAAAGGGGAGATAAGTCATTTCATGAATAGAAATGCAACTGTAAGCAGTTGCTGCGGATATTACTCAGATGGATTTAATGCCCCTCACAACTCCTGGAGGTGGGTCATTTAATATGAAACTCCAAAGATGTATATGGCAGGAGGCCTTGCTTCTTTGAATCTTCCTTGTGTGTTTTGGCGGCGTTTCAGTGCTCTGCGGGGCCCAGTGCTATCTCCCTTGCCGTGCTGGGCCGAGGAGAGCTCTGCTGTGCTGATGTTTGTCATCTGAGTAAGCTTGTTAAAAAGGCCGAATCAGTCAGTCCTTACACACACCGGAGGTGGTGACATAGAAAAACATGAGGTCAAAAGTCACGACCATCACAAACAATGACGCTCATGCTCTCAGTGATGCACTTTGCTAGAACACCCTTTGCCAGAAACTCCCACCACGGACCACCGAGAAGCCTTTCTGAGGATCTATCTGACCAGCTTCAGCGATCTGGCCCAGAAATGGCTCTATATTTGCTTCAGTTTAATAGCTTTTTTTTTTTTAAGTTTGCTGAATGTTTTTGCTTATGTTTGTTTGGTATGGTATATCATTTGCCTTGCATTTCTCTGTCTCCAGGGTCATTACAAGGATCTTACTAGGATAAGACATCAGGGGCTTGCGCAGAGACCTGATCTGTCCAAGGGTCGTCATATTGAATTCTCTGTTTCTGAAGATACACTAAAAGGGTTCTCGGGTTTGCAGCCCTGCACTGGGATTGTTGTGAAATTCTCAAACTGGGAGCATGGTTGTTAAAACATCTGAGGTAAACAATTCCTTTGGAGTGCAGCCCCAATGCCCCAGGCTTGTAACACAGCTGAATGTATGTATTTGCGGAATGTTGTTTCTACAGTGTGACTGTTGTGTCTTTCTTAAACCTGCTGTGTTCACCCAGACCAGATCCAGAAAAATAATTTGCCCTCAGGGAGCCAGTAAATTTAACCTCCCCGTCTTTCTACTGAACTGCATTACATTATGTTATTAACATATGCCCAGTTATATTTTTTTTGTTTTTCAGCCGTTCTATCAGATAGGTGCAGAACAGAGAAAATACTGAAATTGACAAATGCGAAAATGAACTTTTCGCACTAGAATTTAAAAAAACAAATGAGCTTGGCAATCACTTTACTAGGTAATACCAGGTCATTAAGACAAACAGCCTGATCTTCTAAGTAGCCCATCATGTGACTGAAACTGAATACATAAAGCACACAGACAGGGTCAGGTGGTTTGGTGATTTTGTGGTGAAGCATCAGAAGGGTTAATATGTGTGAGCTGAGTCATTTTGAATGTGGTGTGAATGTTGGTGCCAGACGTGGTGATTCCTGCGTCTCAGAAACAGCCTCCCTCCAGGGATCTTCACACACTACAGTGTCAAGAGTTTTGAGAATATGATGCAATAAACAAAAAACATTCAGTCAGCGGATGTTTGGTTGCATAAAACACCTTGCTAATGAGAGAGGTTAGAGGAAATCGACCAGACTTGTTAAAGATAAGAGGTAGAGGCCACAAGTACAAAACTTACAGTGCAACAGTGGTATGTAGTAAGGTTTCTCTGAAAGCACAGCTCAGCTTCCATTGAAACAGAGAGGACCTCATCAGGTACTAGGATTACCTAATAAACTGCAGTGTATAACTAACCAAATAGAACCATGGCTGGTACTGTGTTGGGTTCACTAATACACTGCTACATACAATATTTTATACAGTATACATATAGTATACTGTATACAGTATTTTCTTTGAATTTGTCCTGCATCTTTAGTTCTATGGTGATTATGCCGTTGCCTAGTGTGCTGTAATAAACATCTGTACTCAAGAAACTTGGATCTTCACATTGCGTGTAAGAACGGCATAGCTTATCTAATACAGCGCTGTATATAACCAAAGACCAAAGAAGACTATAGCTGGTACTATGCTGGGATACCTAATGTTGCGCTGACATAACTGTCTATAAAATAAATTCACTTTGAAGCATAATGTAAAAAAGCAGCCTGCAACCTATTACAATCCCCTTTCCTCCTAGTCTTTTTGAAGATCACACTCCTTCCATATAGGATGTAGGGTTTGACCCTCTAACCAATTATATTCAGTGACATATTTTGTCAGAATCATTTTTCCAGATCACACCGAACCACTGAGTTCACATATGAAGTTAACCACAATATCATAATTGTATGCGTAGCCTGTGGGATTTGTGTAGCTCCAGACCACCCACAACCCTGAAAATGACAAGTGGAAAACGAAAGAATG
Source organism: Mormyrus lacerda (assembly GCA_015163995.2). Lineage (NCBI taxonomy): Eukaryota > Metazoa > Chordata > Actinopteri > Osteoglossiformes > Mormyridae > Mormyrus > Mormyrus lacerda. The sequence goes on along the minus strand of JAABNX020000045.1, from coordinate 7,822,915 downwards.
GATATGACACACACATACAGACACACACACGTATATTCAATTTATTTATGGACTGCATTATTATTATTATTATTATTATTATTATTATTATTATTATTATTATTATTTAGATGTCAAAGAACATTTTCTGATTTTGGGGAACAATTATTTCAAGAATAGCATTAATAAAAATAACGGTAAATTACCCCTGACATCACTTCCTGGACCTGCTTCTGTGACTGAGCACTTCATGGAAGGGACAAATGAACAGAGCTTCCAGTAAATCTCCAGCTCATAAGTGTCAATTGAGGCAAATTACCCACATCTGCTTTAAGTCCTTATCTCTGATAGTACTAGTACCATCTCATGAGTCATAGACATTTATCTATCTGAAAAACAGGGAGTGCTTCCCTCAATATAAGCGCTCTGGACCCACAAATCCGGCCCCCACCTCCAAACATGCTCTGGGGGGAATGCAGGCCTGAACGCACTGTTAACAGAGACCAGGGAGCCTCCTGCTCGTTTTGGCCGTTTCACAGCGCCGCCCTAGTGGACACTGTGGAATAGAGCATCTCCTACTTTCAGCCACAAATTCAGGTCCCAGAGTTACATACCCTTCATGGTATGAACATAAGCATTTTAGCTGCAGGCTTCTCCTCAGGGCTGCTGATTCACCTTTCAAAAATGCAGAACTTACGTAGTTTTCTTCCTTTGAGTCATTATAAGGTAAGTTTTAACCATTAGGTTCCAACTTATTAAGAGAAAAGTCTAATCTGCCCAATAGCTAAACTGCTTCTGATGGCCAACTATGGCTTTTCAGCAGCCTGGATAAGGTTCTTATAAATACTGAAAGAGATTTAACGATTTACTAAGCTAGTATAACGGCAATGAGCTTTAACATAATTTAGAGAGTAGCTGAAGTAATTGAAATGCCCACTGCCAATATTCTTAGTTATTCTTACAGGTAATTAGAGGTTTTAGCTATTGCACGTAATACTGCTGCCTCTATCTGCAAGAGAGCAGAAATCGTAATGCAGCCAAAGACGGATACTCTGCCACAGCAGCAACCCTGAACTTTTATTTACCTGGGCTAATGCCAACACACTGCAATGTACTCACAATGGTTCTGTAATTATATGGAAAGTGCAGTAAAATCTGCTGAAAAGTAACGCCATGATGACAACTGATCTGTTTGCATCAATATATCACAAATTCATCTATTGTTATTCTAGGAGATATTTAATGAAAGCTGCATGGTGGCTCAGTGGAGAGGCAGTTCAGAGTTCCCACCACCCACTGGCAGAGGGATGTTTTTCAGTGTTCATTTCATTGACTAAAATTATTCTCCAAGAAAGATGTTTCATTGACGAAAACGAGACGTAATGAAAAAAAATATGACTTTTGTCAATGTATAAAAGCAAGACAAAAATACCAGGGAGAAACAAATTTGAAATCGATCCAATCATAAGAAGTATTTCAGTGTCATAGTTAGTGCGGAATGTAGCACATCATTGGATAATGTCGCTCTAACCGACTGTAAGTTCATAAACCAAGCAAAGACTCTTGTGCTATTATTCCTGTGCCAAAATTGACTTCTGGTGGGAAAGAACATACTGTACATGGATGAAGACAAGTAGAATAAGTGCAAACCGTGTGCAATAACAGGTAAAAATACCATAAATCAAAAATTCCAGGCTTTCCTGAAATTCTTGCCATTTGTTAAGTTGTTTTATTACAAAGTAACACTATTTTATCAGGTTATGTGAGTTACTGGAGTTTTTATGTAGAACCTGAAATACAGCAGACGGCACTCCTAGCAGGCTTTGGTGGTGTTTCATTTTTGATGCTGTCATATGTGATATTTCTGATTGTCTTTTTAAAAAGCAATGTTATTTCGTAATGTTGACAACTCCTTGAAAAAATTCAGCAAATGTTATTGTGGGGGAACGCCCTCCACCCCAAAAGCTAACTTTGTATTACCGTAATACTACCAAAGCCTAAGTCTGACTAGGAATTTAAAAGTAAAGTAAAGTAAAAAAAAAACAAAAAAAAAAACAATTTTCAACCACTGTTGAACTGAATGTAGGCTATTACATCAACATGTCAGCGTTAGCGAGAAATAACATGGTGGAGAAGAGTAGGAATTAACTGTAGAGATTACTTGCAAGTGTGTGTGTGTGTGTAAGGGAGAGAGAGAGAGATGGAGAGAGAGAGCGCTAAAACTTTATCTCGCCCCCCCCCCCCGCCTTTTTATCTAGACATGACCATTGACTAGGTGGGACCAGTGAATAAATAAGTACAAAAGTGATTCTAAAGAGCAACAAACCAAGGAGAAAACCATACTGTAGCAAGGTGTGTTGGGGAGACTGGATTACCAGGCAGAACTATGCACAAGAACTGCAGAAGGGCTTCGTAAAAAATGATGGAGACAGTGGCAGTTGACATTTCCAATGAAGTCCAATAAATCATCTGATTGATCAGTATTGTGAAGATGGAAGACAAAACTTCGAAAAGATCCTGGCTGCTGTTTGGAGAGTACCGGTAGCTGGTAGTCAGACGGCTACATTCCTCGCTATAAGTACAACGCTCTTGTGCTGAAGAAGGTAAGTATGAAGACATGCTGCTGGCCCTTCAAGCAGCCCACCCACTCACTGCACACTCAGTCAAGGCATGTGTGGACAAATGTTTGAAGGAGTGAGATATACTGAAGCAGAAGGTCTACGCAGTAATAACTGATAATGGCAGCAAAATGGTTGTAGTGTTTAAACGCACAACACTCAAAGCAGAGGCCAGCTCTGCTTTGGCCAGCTGAAGAAGATTCCATGATGGAAAATGACTTCGTGTTTCAGAAAGATGATGCCTAGCAGGGAGCCATATATATTTTTTATTTGTCCTTTTACATGACAGGCAATTAGCTGATGATATGCAGTCTTGTAGCTGTGCATCCTTGATATTTCATTAAAGTAAACATAGATGCATTATAAATATTTTGAGGGTGAAAAATGAAACTAAATTTAATGCCAGTTTTTCTGCATTCCCCTTAGGTACGATCATATTGACATGTACGCGCACTGGATGCTGTACTTAGCATGTACATTTTAACTTGTGCTCAATACAGTGCAGAAAGAGGCAAGTGTTAAAAGAGTCCTTGATACAGCAAGGTCAGTGCTTTGCGGAGGATGGCACACCAGTGCAGCCTTGTTATAAATGACTGACCCACTCGCTGGTCAAGCGCATTCAACATGGTCGCAGGACTCCTCAAGGTGAGACTCTCCGTCAAATCGCAGATGACATGGGATGGGACAGTTTGCTGGTTAGTGAGTGGAAGAAGCTAAAGTCCAGGCATGGTTTACTGCGGCCTGTCACCGAACACTGAGAGCCCACAGACTGACACCGTGTTCATGCTACCAACCCAATTTGACCTACTTATCTACCTAAGTGAGTTTGAACAGATCCTTACCTACCAAGATCTTGCTAATCCTGCTCAAAAAAATTTAAGGTAATATTAACGAAAGCTTCACATGCCTTTCGGATCCAACTGATGAGATATTATCTCCAGTTGTAGCAATTGTCTTCTTTCCCAATCAAACTGAAGTGGCGGACGGAAATAACAAGGGGGGCTGGCTGAAGCAGGCAGAGGGGCATTGGCTGAAGCAGGCAGAAAGGCATTGGCTGAAGCAGGCAGAGGGGCATTGGCTGAAGTCTGCCATGAAACATAACCAAGAGGATCCGCTTGGGGATGCTGCAGAGGGGGAGAGAACTGAGCAACCACACGCTACATTCTTAACCCGGGGACTGCCTGTGTTTTGAAGCCTTTCGCATTGGATCAATTGGCTGTGCCAGTCTCTCAGCCTTTGCCAGAAGAGTGGATAGTGTCACAGGTAACCTCACAAGAGGCAGATGTAAAAGAGCAAGGCTCATACTGGAGTGCGTTTCGGAAAATAAACAGAAAGAAACAGGTGCATATTCTTTTAATCTCTTTGAAAAGTTCACTGCCTTTGAGTTCCTTTTATTCATGTTCTGTGCACCGGTATGAAGATGTGTCACGCACATAAGATGCAAGTCTTTTGTATGAGACTAAATATTGGTTTTATTGCAATTTTATTTAATAACAAATGAAGTTCATATAAAGGCATTTTAGAGATGTTTTATATTGCATTATACTGTGATTGTTAGTTATTATTCACTGCATCTAAAGTCAATTTTGTCAACTAAACTTCCTTTATTCCTCTATTTTTTTGTGGACCAAAACTAGACTATAACTAAAAAACATCAAATGACTAAAGTGTCACTAAAACTAAATCCAAGTATGCTGTCGTTATTAACATTGGTGTTTTCATGTTCTCCGTACATTATGTGCGTATCTTCCTGCAGTCCAAGGCTGTGCAGTTAGGCTCAATTGTTTGTCTGTATTACATTCAGGCTATATGAAGATTTTTGGATGCGCTCTTACCTGTGATAGATCACAGGTGGGGGGGGGGGGGGGGGGG
>JAABNX020000045.1:7806652-7818435 GCA_015163995.2 Mormyrus lacerda | reverse complement strand
AAGTGCCCCCCCCCCCCACCCACCCCTCTTGTTGTCCAGGATACATGGTTAGAAAATAGATTTTTTTTTAATGATTCATGGTAGCAGATGTTTTTGGAAAGGCCATAATGCTTTGAAAAGTTGAAGGTAGATGATTTTTCCAAGTAAGGGGGAAGCTGGAGATGCCCATGAAAAATTTTGCTGACCCACAAACTCGTCAGTCCAGCAGAAAAATGCCTGGGACACCAGATGGCCAGTGGCCTGTACTACGAAGTGTGGTTACTGGCTTATCAGGGTAACTTAATTGTCAGATTTAAGGTACCACAGTTTAAATGGACTTCATATTCGTTCACTTGCATTTTGCCCACACTACCTTAAATCCGACAAGTTACCCCAATAAGTCAGTAACCTCGCTTCGTAGTACAGGCTACTCGCAAGCATTGCTCCAAAGGCAAACCTGAAGACCCAGACCCCGGACAGGACTCTCTCTCTCTCTCTCTCTCTCTCTTTCTCTCTGGATGCCAGGAGTCGACTAATAATAACATGCATTGTCTGCAGGTTGCCTTTGAGTTCATTGGCTGTGACCGACAGAGATTACCTAGCCCACCCCCTCCCCCCTCAAATATTCCCTTATGGGTGATTTTGTTTATTCAGGGTATGTCCCGAAATACTCATTTCAGCCACCGGGTGCGGAGCCACTGACAAAAAAAGGCAATTTATTGCTGGCCCCATTGACGATGGTGAAGCCTGATAGTGTCAGGAAGAGGAATGAAGACCAGGGTGTAAAGAAACCATGCTTTTCACCTATGGAATATACTGTAAAAATAAGCCTCTGCTTTCATTTACTGGCACATGGTGACGCTGAGGCAAAGGCTTTTACCTCAGCTCTCTCCTGGGGGCTCTCCAAAGGCTTGCATACAGATGTGATTGCTTGTTTTCCCTTTGCACATATTTAAAGGTGATGGTGTAGCCTTTATCCCCATGGATGTTATGCAGTAAACAACAGAAAGTAGCAGTGTGTCCGCCCCTCTTTGGCCTTAAGATGGAATGCTCCCTGTCGCATTTTATGGGCTGGAAATTTACGCCCAACAGCAGTTATTTTGTTTCTCAGAGCAATAATATTAACATTATTGTGTTTCGCTTCCTATTGCTTGGATTGCTGCCTATAACTTCATGCAATTTCCATTGTTTCATGAACATTTACATTAAGATTTATGGCGTTATATCAGCCAGAATTCATAGAGAATGGACCATAAACAGAAAAATTAGGACAATCTCATCTTATGCAGAAGTGGCAATATTAGAATTTTAATATGAAAATTAAAACTTAAACACATCAGTATAACACTACAGCAAATACACAAGACATTAAAATTTGAAAATTACTAGAGATTAGCACAATGCCAGATATTATAGTCTCATCAGATTTCTAAGGCAAACTATAATACAAATAAGATCTCAGGGTCTGTGCATTACAGTTTCTTTGTCGAGCGATAAACTAAATGAATGTATTATTATTTTTTTATTGAATTTTCCTTTAATGACTGTCTCAATGGGTCAAAGAGGGCCGTCTCAATATTCACCACAAAAAGTAGTTTCATGCTTCTGTCTTTCTTTGACGTATCGCTAATCTCTGCTAAATAGCGCCACCCTGGCCTTTCCCTGGTTCAGCGCTGTCTCGGCCACCACAGCGGTCCTGTAATCTTCTCTGCAGTTCAGTAGTTATACACTGTGCACTCAAAGCCCATGACTCTCCGTCACTTTCGGCATCACTTCACAATGGACGCATCTCCACCCTAGCTCTGACAGTGAACCGTGACGAGAAGGGAGCTATATATAAATGAAATTGAACCAGAATGAAATTACCATAGGATCACTTTGTCTGATTCCATTGTTGTTGAGATTGAGATTACATTAAACCAAATAAAAGCTACATTATATCATTGGATGCATTTTCATAGTGCTGTAGTGACTCTTGCTGCAATAGCATTTGCCCTTGTGCGGAGCCGTGCAGAACTCCTGCAACTCCGCTAAGGGACACCGTGGTGTTCTAAAACCTTTGTCCTGGTCGATTCACTCTCGCTGTCTTTGAGCATTTATCCTGGCACTGCCAAAGGTGGCCTGTAGAGAAATGCACTGCTATTCTGCCAAAGTGTCTCTGACAGGACTTTCCTGGCCCTTCTGTGAGATGACAGTGTGTTTTGTACATCTAGGTTTAGCCTCGCTAATAGCATAAAACCCTTGAGCTGGGTAATTTACTCTAATTGCCCGAGTAAACATCCTGTGCTATAAACAGACCACATCAGTGCCCCCCCTCCCCCCCACCAAAACAGCTTCCTCTGGGTCTTCCCTTCTCTGGTTTCTGTCTGCTTCTCAAACAGCCAAGTTTTTAATACGCTTTCGCTTTTGAATGTGTTATAGGGACAGTCATTATTCACACAGAATGCAATCTACTCCCGTAATGGAAATAAAAATGTGACACTTCCTAACACAGTTGTCCCACAAAACACATCACAACCTGGAGTAAATGCATCTACATTTCAGCCGGGTGTAATGTCATTTTATAGTATCCCATTCACCCATCCATCTTCCGGCCGCTGACGCCGGTCAGGGTCATGGAAGCCTGGAACCTGTCCCAGGTACAGGTGTACCTTATGGCATTGTATCCCAATGCAGTCCTCGGGGACACTCAGACTGTCCACCTTTTTGCTCCCGCCCTGCTTGTGGTAGGGAGCAAAAATATGGACTGTCTGGCAGGGAGCTCGGTGGGTAGAAACACATGGCCCGTCTGTGGGTCCCCAAGGACTGGATTGGGAAATGCTGCCCTGAAGGGATGCCACCCCATTGCAGGGCACAGACCGACAAGGTACCTGCCTGGACCTGAGTCAGCAAACGATGTGCAGGTGCCTGAAAGAGGAAAAGAAGAAGCTGTGCTGCAGACTTCAGTTTGACGCTCAGCGTAGCTACATAAACATCTCCTCGATAGAGCCACCATTAGCAGATGTCATATATTACTCTGCTTGGAGCATTTTCTTACCAGATGTTTTAAGCTGCTGATTTTAAGGTTGTCTAGGTTATGCCTTTCCCATGCTGGACTTGAACCTGGGACCTTTTGATGATCAAGCCAGCTGCTTAATTAACGTTCCACACAGATCCTGCCACCATTCTTTCTCTAGTTATTATTTTCATTATTAGCATGACCCACTATGGCCTCACTGCTTTGCCAGATGCATTCGTCTGGTCGATTTGCAGTTCATTTCAGGCCAGGCCATCATGCCGTCATGCTCATTCCCATATATGATGATAACAGCAGAACTCAGTCGTTACGGGAGATTAATGACCCGCCCTTCGTCTTTCCTTCTTTCTCAGGCAGGCGGTAGAACTGGCTGCCTGTCATTTAATGACCTCAGATTGCCATTAGATGCCTCAGACTGGGGGCGGGCCTTTTAGAGCAGCGATATGGACAGGCTGACCTCTGTTCTGCGCGTTCTTGTTAATAAACCAGTAAAGCCACAGCACAAAGAACTCACTTAGAGACGAGGACATGCTCAAGTACACCCTGACAACCCTGCTTTTAATGTCATAATGTATCATCTGGGAATTTAGGGGTTAAATACAAGAAGAACAGTTCAAATGTCAAGAGCGGAGCTGTGCTGTGTAAGTGACTGCTGACAGAAAGATGCTACACATTGACAGGGAGATGGAAAAGTGAAGATGAGTGGAACAAAACCGGTGCCACTAACTGTTTGTATAGTCTTAGCACTCCAACACTTTTCACTGTGGATGAAAGGCCAAGTGATGCACAGGAGCGACAGGATGTTCTCACCAGCTGACCCACTCAGCTTCTCACTTCTGCAAAGATGCACACCTTGTCTAGTTCAATGCCTCCAGTAACCCGAAGGATATAGGATAAAATATTTTCACATGATCAGGAGTGCAAAGCTCCGACAATGTGAAACAAAACCACTATGATTATTTACCAACGTCATTTAATGAGTTCACAGATATAAATAAATAAATTAATTAATTCCTCTGGTATCTAATCTAAAAATAAAATAGGTCAAAAACACATAATTACTCTGGTGATTATATTCATCTGATCTGGGGTGACGGTATTCTGTTTGCTCACCGCAGAGTAAATAACTTCAAAGTTCTTCTCGCTGTATTATGTATGTAATTGTAAATTATGTGTATTCAAAATTTATGTCGATGTAAAACCATAATTGCCCACGAACCCAAGATCAGATTACTAAACTTCTCTTCTTCAATAAATTAAAAAAGAATTGCTTCAAGACATGCAACAAGATTTTTACAGTGTGTCTCAATTTTTTTAAATTTTAAAAACCAGCTCCTGAATTCGTAGTCTATATTTTAATCTGTGCTTCAGTCTACTTTAGTACTTCGGTATACTTCACTATACGTCAATACTTAATAAAATGATACTGATATATATATATATATATATATATATATATATATGCACACACATATATATATGTCATCAACATAATGGTGTAATTATTTTATTTTGTTAAACCATGGATTTTAGGATGCCTCAGTGGAAAATATAAATAGTGTCATGCATATTCTGGAATCCCTAATCAGTCAATGAGTATAAATGAGTATCATTTCAGCCGTGTAGCCTGATTAGCACCCACTATGTCTGTCTCTGCCTGTTTCCTCTCTTCACTGAAGTGTCCTGGTGCCTGTGTTACGGCCCCATCCCTTGCACAGCACACAGGTAATTAGACCATCCTGGCAATGATATCACGCCTACGTTACGGCCCCATCCCTTGCATAGCACGCAGGTACTTGGACCATTCTGCTGGTGACATCACAGCTATGTTACGCCCCCATCCCTCGCATTGCATGCAGATACTCATTCCATTCTGCCGATGACATCACGCATTGTCAGCTCTCGGCCAGATCCATCACACCACGGGCGTCACGTGGGCCGGAGCACGGTGCCTGCTGGTGCCAGAGGCACAACAAGGGCGTCACGTGGGCCGGAGCACGGTGCCTGCCGGTTCCGGAGACACTCCATCAAGGCAGAGGCCAGCAGAGTGGCAGCAGCATGACTCAGTGCCTGGCAACCAAAAGGAGACGGATTAACAAAAAAAAAAAACACACCAGAGTAGGATTTTATTGATCCCACGATTTGATGGTCTGATACAGCTGGTGCCAGGAAGTGATCCACGTCTCCTGCTGCTTTTTCTCCACAGATTAAATAAACCACATAGGGAACTGAATCTCTATAAGAGCAATGTATATGAACTACTGCTTAATAGTAATTAGCATTAGCATAGCAGTCATGCTATGGTTTATTGGTCAATGTGAGCTCTGTGGCGTAATTCCCTGTAATAGCCCCGCCAGCCGAAAATACTCCAGAAGAGAGGAGTTGTACTTGCAGTTTTTACTAGCTATGAATATACTGTCAAAGTGAAGACTTTACTGTTCATAAGACACAGTGAGTGTCTGTCTGCTTTGCTCCAGTGTCCGAAAAGGTCAGATGAGAAGGTGATAAGATCATTCCTAGCGTTGAGCGTGAATAGAGCGGCCTTCGCTTTAACGCGCAGTGAGTGAGAGGCGCCGGATTGGTGGAGCTCTCCATCACCCTTACGGCCCCCCATCACTCAGGCCCCCCATCCGTGCTCGCTCCTGTTCCCGGCACAGACAGCATCGCCGGGCCTACCTTTGCGCGAATGCTCACTGATACACATCCCTATTTATATCCTTACATCTTCATGCCTGTGCTTGTGCTCACTCCCCTTATGAATTTAGACAGCCTCGGTGTCAGCGCGACCCGCAGATCGGACGTGAGTAAGTCACGGCGAGCCGATCGCCGATGTGTGCTAACCGGAGTGTGAAAATCTAATTTTGAATAATCTTCTTGCCATGTCTCTTTGTCAGGCGGTAGGGAGACAAGAGGGCAGGGGGGGGGGTTTGGTGGCTAAAGGAATAGATGAAATCAGCACCTCCACAGCCACCCGCCCCTGCCCTGGCCTGGCATGCTACACCATTATGACTCCCCATTACAGCAAATCGCAGGGCCTCACTCATCCTTTACTGCTGTCAGGTAATGACTCCTTGGATGTAATTTTAGCCTTAAATCAAGTACACAGCAGAAGGGTTTATTTCCGTGATAACATAGATGCGATAAGCAGAGCTAAAGCTCACACACACGCATCCACACACAGGTTTGTAATTATATCTTTGTGGGGACTCTCCATTCATTTCACAACGTGACGACCTTAACCCTTACCCTGCCCTAACCTTAACCATGAGTAATCAAATAAAATATGAGACTTCTGGCTTTTTTACTTTTTTTCTTGCATTCACAGATCTTTGTGGTGACCTGAAAAATTGTCCCTGCAATGTAATATAAACCTAATCTACTCATTCACAGACACACACACATATACACTAATTTGACCCAGTCTTCTCTGCCCACAATCCATGTCGAACAGGGGTTTGGTTGGGGGGGGGTGCACATTTAAATTAACAAGGGGTATAAATAGCCATACATATGTAGTATTATTAGTATATTCATGATGTTGTAATACTGTAGCTGTGCTTAATCATAAAAGGTTGTAACCCAAGAATGTGTGAGAATAGAGCTTCTACTCCTGCGAGGCAGACAAGAGACTCGTGTGTCAGGAATCTGACAGAGATGTTCCAAATGTTCTAGCAGAGCCAGAAACTAAACTCACTGTGGGTGAGACTACGGTCTATTGTCAGTCTCAGCCTACTCCATCCCGGAAAGAACCGATGAAGTCATCAGTGCGAAAGGGGATCCACCAATGCGAGATGGAGAGAGCACAGAACAATCCCAGTAAGCTGATTTTAGTAGAACTGGTCGATTTACACATATGTAATTGTATTTAAGTTTATTTAAATATTTAATATTGCTAAGAATTTGCTCTTTGAGATTAATGGTGTGATTTACTTATTCAGATTTGGAGAAATTTCATTGGATGAAATGCGGTAAACAGGAAGCAGGAAGTTAGTTATGCTAAGTTACACAATTTTACACAATTTTAGCCCCAATTTTCAGTTTTGGAGATTGCTGACGAAACCCCCAGATCAGGGACAAATGGGTGTTCAATCAATGCTGGGAAATTGGCGTTCAATCACTATGTGTGAACTTGTACCAAGATGTGCCCTGATTCTGATACCCCACAGACATCCATCAGATATCTAGCATGCTGAATATTTACATTAGTTGGCAACTATGCAGATCATATAGTATGAAAAGTGTTGTAACTGATAATGCCTGAAGTGACAAGGAACCCACGAGAGAGCAAGATACAGAGGGTGAGGGGAAACTCTGAGTGAGCCACAGCCAATGAGAAAGCAAGACACAGAGGGTGAGGGGAAACCCAGCATGAGCTAGAGCCAGAGAGAGAGGAAAACGCAGAGGGTGAGGGGAAACCCTGGGTGAGCTACAGCCAATGAGAACGCAAGATACAGAGGGTGAGGGGAAACCCGGGGGAGGGGTCACATCCTAAGTTCACGCTACACAACTTTCAAATTGTCAGATCGCTATACAGCGTTAACAATAGTAGTGGTAGCAAAAGTTCAGCAAACAAGTCTGGACCCAATAAATGGAAGAAAGTTTGGTTAAACACTGGCTGGAGCACCAAAGGCTTTTTGACGTTTCCAATGAGCTGTATTACAACTGAGTTGAGAAGGAGAAGAAGTAGACAGAAATTGCCAATTGTCTTCAACACCGAGTTGAGCAAAATGGGTAGATTTAGGGCCAGAGTGAGGGTTTAAAAGTGGTCACCCTCTCCGGACTGCTGTCGGTCTTCATCTTTTTGGTCCCTTTGTCCTTTGTTGTCAGGGATTCCTCCTGGTAAAAGGTGTGTGACCTCCTGTCACTGATCAGTCGTGAAGTATGTAAGCCACAGCGACTTCCAGACTCCCACTTACAAGATGACAAGTCATGTAGTGTGAACAATACAGCAATCTGACGACTTTAAATATCATGTAGCGTGGACTGAACATTAGCTTATATGTTTTGAAAACATATCTGGGAGATTCAATATGAAGAACGAATCTGCCATCATCCGCCACCTAATTCTTTGGGAGATGTTCCATCCACCTTTTGATTGAACCCACCAAATACACTTATACATGCCTCTTTTCTGTGTTTCACATTGAGCTTTCAGCCCTTCCTCTGCCTCTTTGTTCCACTCTGTGCTTAAAGCCCACAGGGCTGTCGGAAAGGGACCGAATGAAGAGATTAATTTCACTAGAAGGTCAGCAGACAGTCTCCATGCTGGTCAGTTGCATTAAATTTTATTAATTAACGGACTCTCGTATCCAATGGCAAATGTTTGCTGGAGCGGAGACACACACTTTAGCTACATGCAGCAGCTCACACAGGTGAAGAAAGCTGGATGAAATGTGCACAGATGGCATGAAGCAGAAGGTCACTGGCACCGGCTTAAGGTGAACACCTGGTACAGAGAGCTCAGGTCACAGGATTCGTTCTTAAAAAGCAATTATTGCAAATTCCCAGCCCCCAATTATTTTTGACAGTTGGATTTTTAGGTGAAAGTAATCAGACTGACAGTTATTTGTCGAGGTTTTCTCAGGCTTTACTGCGTTCTGCTCATGCCCTGTACGATTCCTGTCAGCCTCACAAATTTGATCTCCCTGATGCAGAAAGCTCCGTGGATATTTCACTCTGCTTCACAGTACAGCCCATTGATTTGAAGTGATATACATAAATGACTGACCTTGGTCTTTGCTAGGAATTTGACCTTGCTTGCTTCCCAACATAGTATATGTGACTCTATTTTGCTATTTAGGGATAATTAAATGCATTGTATTTATTGGTCTTGGAAAAAAGCTCCTTTTCCTGAACTACAAATATGGATTTGGTGCTTATAAAGACCCCGGATGTCAAAAATGGTTCAGAAATATTGTGTGTTATAGAATATAGAACAATGTCAGCAAAAAAGCTTTCAAATGTGAAAATGCAGATGCTTCTTGGGTTACGACGGGGTTACATTCCAATAAACCTATCGTACGGCAAAAATATTGTACGGCAAAAATATCGTAAGCCAAAAATACATTTTAATACACATAGCCAAGCCTAGCCCACTTTAAACATATTTAGAACACTTACATCAGCTTACATTTGGGCAAAATCACTAAGACAAAGCCTATTTTATAATACAGTGTCATATATCTCACGTAATTAATTGAGTAATCATACGCAACGTAAAGTCAAAATATCGTTCCATGGAAAAATGTAACTCGTGAAGCACCTGTAATGACACTTATCAGTTTTAAGCAGCCTCAACCACTAACAGTCTCATAATGCTGATTGAGTCACATGAGACAAGGAGCGGTGACAGGGAAACTCATACAGAAGGTACTGGCTGGCTTATCCTCATCATTTTTCAGTTGTAGTCAGTCACGAGCGTTAAAATGGAAAGCCCTGACATTCTGACTCTATTCAGTGGGAGTCGCCTCTTCTCATTTCCCACTGAGCCTAACAGAAAGCAGCAGCGATTGTGACAATGGCGACCAACAGAGACCCTGTCTGAACGACCACCATTTCCTCTCCTCTGTCAATAGCCACAGAAAGGCCCTAACTCGCCCCTCGCCTAGCTGGTCGTCCTGGTCACGTGCCTCCTGGTCTCAGAGAGCCTGGAAGTCCCACCTCCTGCTGTTTTTAAGTTCCCTTCCTCTGCTGTGAGCTTCAGAAACTCAATTCTAAAATGGAACCTGGTTGATGAAGCTGCTTGTATCCCTCAAAGGAGAAAAGCGCTTTCACGTTTCCCGCCTTAACGCGCCGACTTCCTGTCTGTGCCAAATAGCCACATTAGCTAAACTGTTTTTATTTGCGTGACTGTTTCACAAGTGGGTTAAACTGAGTTTCATAAAAATATATGCCTGTATATTGTCTGGGTTTATATATGGTTTAAACGTATGGGTATTTTTGTGTTCCTTTCACGTTGTATTACATTAAATTCCCCAGTTTTCCCATTTGCAGCCCTGAATCAATCTTTTTTATCATGCTAATATTTTTACTGCTGGGCCTTATCCCATTTCCCTTGATCTGCAGCAAGCTGTCTCTCTCTTCTCGCCGGCCTGCCCGCGTTCCTCCAACAACAGCGAGCCATTTCCATTACCACATGATTTCATTTCCTCCTTCTTATGTTAATTCACCCTTCACGGCTGCTTGGAAGCCATTCGATTTTGCAGGAATACAAACAGCTAAGATAAGGCCTTTTAAACCACCGCGACAGAGCGAAGCATTTTCAAGGTATAATTAAAACTCCTTTCTGGACCACTCCGACGCATCGGCGATAACGGGAAACGGGGATTCACGTTGTCGTGACACAGATTAGCGGGTTAATTTCAAATTGGGACGCTCGGCTAATTAAGTTCTGCAATTATTCACATAGCCCTAGAGCAGGGTTTGAATGGGCATGGTTGATGATTTCACCATGACGGGGAAACAGCAACTTCAGCAAGAAATGCGGAGTAGAATCCTGATGCTGACGGGTCTGGCAGTGATATTTTGGACCCCGAGAGAGCAGAGAAGTCGGAGGTGATGAACAGGGTTTCAGTGCTTCCAGGAGTAAATACCAAGGCAGCCCGTGTTAGGTATGAGCTGTCAGTATCACGAAAGACGTGACTGTACAGTGTCATCATGGGGAGGGGTAGACAGATGCACTTTATTTGCAGGGTGGCTGTATACTCCCTCACGTACAGTGAGTCGACTGATAACATTATGCAGGAGATGCGGAAACCTGCCAGTAGGAGGCCTGAATCAAGGCTCGCTAACTACGTAATGAAAGCCCGTTCCACTTTGCCGCGCGCCGTTTATCTCTTTCAGAAACAGAAAAAGTGAATGAAGCCACATAGAGTTTAGCCAGGGAACGTGAGTTTAGCCAGAGAAAGCTTCAGATACGTGACTCGCCTCGAACTGCTGCCAGTACGATGAGCTCATGCTGCTGATGCAAACAGCAAATCCCACCACATCGAAACGAAACAAAATTCTGATGAACTGTTTAAAATAAAGTTCTACTCTCTTTCCCAATAAGTAGTTCACTCTTTTTTTCCGTCTGACATTTTACAGATCTGTATATAGATTTATATAGAGATTTATTTCTGTTTGTTTATTTTTCTTATCGCCCCTTTGTTTTTGTTCTCCATGTTACCTGAAGCTCCCCGTCCTCATAAACACCCAGAGCACCTGATGTTTGTGGCAGCTGGGGGCTGTAGGCCACTGCTGATATGTAGACTCTGTCAGAGGTGATTATGGAACTCGCTTTGTGGGAGCGACTGAATCGCAAACGGGGTGTTACTGTTAGTGCTTATTCTGTGAATGTGACATACATAAATATAAAAGTCTGTAAGTTTATTACAAAATTAGCTTTATTTAAAACTAGATTGTAGCTAAAATGCACACAGTAAGGTAATACTCGCCATGAAAGGCCATTCTCATATTTTCATACTGGTTCACGTCCCTTTGCTGTGTTCAGCGGTATCGATAGGCCTGTGTCTCTCTGATGATTAGGAACTCTGTGCTGTGTTGTGTTGTCAGAGCTGTATATAAAACTGCTTTCACCAAAAACCTTGTAGTTAGTGTATTATGCACAGACTCAGAGTCTGAAATAAAAATGTCTGGATATTATCGATTTACCCGTGAAGTATTCATACAAACCTCCTCTGTCTACATGAATTTATCGGTTGTCGCCTGGCAAGGTAAGCAATGCGAGATTACAGAGGTGGTGTGAGTCGTCTGCCTGATAGAATATGTGGGGGGGGGGGGGGGGGCG
>JAABNX020000045.1:7794129-7806552 GCA_015163995.2 Mormyrus lacerda | reverse complement strand
CCCCCCCCCCCCCCCCCCCCCCCCCCCCCCCCCCCCCCCCCCCCCCCCCCCCCCCCCCCGTCAGGGCAGAGTAAACACCCAGGTGCCTCCGATTTCACCCCAAACATCTCACCTGCTGTCTCTTTCATGTGCAAATGCAGGACCAGGGAGCACTCCCTCACACTGCGTTGCCTGAGGGGCCGGGGCAGTGGGACACTCTGCTTACTCAGGCTGATGCCCAGGGGCCTCCCATGGTCAACAACCCCCCCCCCCCCTCCCCCAGTCGACAACCACACCATCGTAGGAAAGGGTAAGCGGCCCCTGAGCATTTTAATGTGCATGCGGGTGATTCAGGCAGATGCACAACTGAGGCGACTCAACAGCGGTCCCCTCCCTCAAAGAGTTCCATTTTGTCAAGCACATACTTTGTGACTTCTTGAAACTGCTGATTTTTTTTTTTTTCTCCAGCACAAAAGCTAGTGGAACAGACGGCCACCGCAGACATGAGGACAGCCGACTGCCCATGACAAAAATCACAGATTCTGACAGTTTTTTTTTTCCCTAATAAACAAATTATGCAGGGCTACCATTCTGCTTGGAGCAAGCTTTTTTCATATTCTCCAATTTGTTTATTTGTTCTAATTACCACTTATTCAAGACTGTCAGACTGTTATGTATGGCCCTGTTTTCTTGCGGCATGAAAGGAGAAATGCTAAACAGTCGCTAATGAGCGTGAGCGAGTGAATCATTAACACAGTCACACGCGAGCTCGAATGTGGGCATTGGAGATAAAGAGTGTGCTTTTTCATGCGAGGAAGACGAGCAATCGGTAACATGTGCATTGTGTGCCGAGGTGGCCCACCGATGGACTGATCCATGTGCAATCCATGTGGCGGGGGGGGGTGGGGGGGCAGCTTAGTGTGAGAAACAGGCAGCATAGCACAGGCAAAAGCACTGCCTCGCTCCAGTGAAGGAAATACAATTTAGGAGAGCAGTGGTCCTTAACATAACAAGAACGGTGGGACGGGAACCTTCAGCAGAACATCAGACAAAACGCAGTGTCGCATCAACACCTCCGTAAATCCAAGCCACAGTGGAAGAAGCTAGTGTCAGGCACTTAAGGTGGAATGCACAATTATTCCATTAGTCTCTTAATAAAGGTACAGAGCAGAGACAGAACCCCAGAGATCTCCCATGAAGTGAAGACCTTCCATTCACCAGTCTTCTTCATTATTATGTTCTTTTATTATACTTTTTGACACAACTGAGAACTGGGTTTGATACATTGTGCCAAAGTATGAAAAATGCTCATTTCCATTTAAATTTCATGAAAATCTATCGTGCATTTCAAAAATTGCCCAATTCTCCTCTCATACCAAAATAATGAACAAAAAAAAAAGATCAGAGATGACAGCCACTGAGCCGGGAATTATTCAGCTATCCTATCTGTTACTAGAATTTTCTCTTTGAGCTTGGATCTAGTGCATTTTCCTGTCATTTGCATGGTGCTGAAATCGAGGAGGAGGGTAGCCCATAAACAAGGCAGGCTGAGGTTTGGCACCTGGAGGTTTTGTTTGTGTAGGTTTTCAGATGGGGAGGGGCGAGACTGTGGGTTTGACTGTGACAGCCAATCAGGAGTCTTCATAAGCACGTGTGCATTTCTTCGTGCACTTATCTGCCGGACCGAAGACGACCGCAAAAGAAGACCTGGCCGGCAGTGGTGCGGCCACACGTGAGTCGCCAGCAAGCAGGTCCAACCGTGATTTTCCTCACCCTTCTCCATATTTGGTCTGCATTGGATGGCATTGCGCCCGCATCCTCCAGACGACACGCATTTGCATTTATCTCGGCTCTGCTCTCGGGCCTTTTCTGGACACCGGCAATTGGATAAAGAGTCCTGTGGCAGCAGACAAATGGCGGGATTAGCGGTTATCTTGTCGGCCGCCTCCTTTGTAACAGGTTTAATGAAATCCTTCCAAATCTAATTAAAAAGTGAATGGGGAGGAGAGAGAGAAGTCAGTGTGATGGAAGGAGCTGTTCCGTGGCGGTCCTGTCAACAATTAAGCCTCTGAAGACTTTAGCCAGGGCGAGGGAG
The DNA here is from genome assembly GCA_015163995.2 of Mormyrus lacerda. Classification (NCBI taxonomy): domain Eukaryota; kingdom Metazoa; phylum Chordata; class Actinopteri; order Osteoglossiformes; family Mormyridae; genus Mormyrus; species Mormyrus lacerda. The sequence continues at coordinate 7,804,478 of JAABNX020000045.1, read as the reverse complement.
CAGACCAGGGTTGACAGGAAGGCTGCGTGTGGCTCAGCCAAGCTCTTAGGGGGCACCAGACTGAGGACGGTCTGCCGTCTAATGAAAAAGCAAAGTGTAAAGGGAGCAGAGAGCTACTGACGGCAGAATAAGCAGTAAGAAGCAGGAGGACCGTAGCTGATGAAAACCAAAGTGTCTCACGGGCAGAAATGTAGCCAAGCAGAAGGTACGACACCCAGCTGTGTGACGAAGCAACGTAAATACTTACTGATTAAAAGCTAAGGCACGTCATAGTAATAAAGCAGGGAATATATACATGAGAAGAAAGAGAACGTTGTATTTCGCAGGGCTGTGAATAAGCACCCTAACCTGATGACGAGACCCCCGGCGATGTGGCACAATGCTGCACCGTTGCTAATGTGCTGTCATTGTCGCAGTGACCTCTGCCCCCACGATGGCCCCCATTCAGCAGATGGGAGGCTGAGCCCCCTCAGAGAACCCTCCCCCCCCAGCCATACAGCGACGGAGATCCACACCAAAAGTCCTGGGACAAAGAGTGCAAGGGGCAGGACGCTGGGCTGGCGGGAGGCACCGTGCCTGAAGTGTCGCCTTTGTGGAGGCGAGAGCAGATGAGGCGCCGGCAGCAGCCGGCCTCGTTCCCATCCGCAGGCCACGCCCACCCCGCTAATGCATATGCGCGCACACACACACATTCTACCTGCCTTTGACTCGGATACCACGCCAATAAACGTGTTTATGATGACACCCAACTGAATTATTGGCTTATGCACAGAATCCTAAACCCACCTCAATAAACATGAAAACTGTATAAAGTAATTATAAGGGAAAGGCATCGTATTACTCTTTTATTATACTTCATTTAATTAATAAAACGATTTATTTTTGTTTAATGAAACCTTATAAACATACTTCTTTAAAGGCCCCACGAATATACTCAGTGATGGGGCCCATAAGCATACTCACTCAAAGGCAGTATAAATGTACTCAGAGGGGGTTGCATAAACATATTCACTCTGAGGCACCGTGAATGTACTCAAATGAGGGGCCCCATAAATACAGTATAAAGTCCCCGTAAATATGCCCATAGACTCTCAGTCAGGGACACTGTAAAAGAACTGATGCTGAATCAGGACCCATGAGACTGAGCTCAGCCAGAGTGGAAAAATCATAACCTACAGAAACTCCGGCATAGACTGGAGGTACTGTGAGCCCATGTGGCTTTTCCTTTATAATATATTAGAATATAAATAAAGAAAATTATTACTATTGATGTAATAACTATTTGCTGTAAGTTTAAATATAGCTCCCAGAACATACCTAGTGATTGAATATTGCTATAAATGGTATAGATTTATACGTGCTGCTGTGGAGCGCTGCGTTTTGGATGTAGGCTGGGGGGGGGGCAGAAGGGCAGATCATGCCCCTACAGCTGATGGGATGGGGGGGGGGCGAGGCCTAGCCCCCGTCCTCAGTCCGCAGTGCCTCGGCGGTCCCCCGCCATCTGCCGCGGCCCCTCCCTCTCCACACGGGGGCCCAGCGCACGGCGGTAATTGTGGCCTCTCCGCGACTCCGGCTGCTTTCGGGCCCCCCCCTTTCAGGATGTGCCGAGCCCCATCTGTTATTCCTGGTGTCTGGCATATGAGTCCTCTTTCACTGAGGGCTCAGACACACCCTCATCTCCCACTTCCACCAAAAGCAAAGTCCCCCCCCCCCACCGCCTCCCCAGCCCAAGCAAATATTAGGCTTTTGTGAGGGATTCTTATTAGAAAGCTGGCCCTCGACCCCCAGGGGTTAACCCCGCCCACGGAAAAAAAATCCTGAAAGGCGAACCGTGTTTGCACAACCAAAATAAAGATAAAGGGAGCCTTATGCCCCCCCACCCAAGTCCCGTTACCTCTCACCCAGAAGGAATTAGTGTCGTGTGTCACCAGTAGATCTGAAGCTGCTGTTGTTCATGGTCCTTCTGCAAACTCCTGGCTTCCTTTTAAAATTCTACTCCACACTCACCCCCAGAACACGTACACCCGGTGGTTCACTCCTATCTTTATTCAGATCTCTCTCTCTGTTCCTATTCCTAATAAATAATCGGAATAATTTATTCACCATTTTATACTTAGTGCCAATGTGCTTCAGCTTTGCAGAAGAACATCTAAGACTATGGGTTTTACTTTGCTGTGGCTTCTGGCACACTTTGGCAATACAATGTCTGGTGCCGAGCTGCAATTTTTCACCATAATGAAGGTTATATTACCCAGCCTTATACTTAACTGAAGGTAATTTAATGTATAAATTTTCAAAAGGATAGACTGACTCTCAGAGGCTGCCTTTAATGTGAGTTGGCTCTTGGAACTCGATCTTTAGACGTCTGATAAACATGTGCAAGTGATTATTGATATGTGAAAGAATACTGACTGCTGAACGGATTTCCCTCTAATTTAGGATTCCCCTAAGAAATGTGTGAAAACATCCAGGGAGACCCTGGGGTAAAACCCGCACCCCGAAACGACAGAAGCTGCATTCTCAAGGCACGGATGGAATCGCTGTTTCGCTAACGGCTAGCCGAGGTGCACTCAAGAGTTAAACTGCAGCTGGCACAGGCATCGCTGTAGGCGACAGACTCGTGCCAATGCTGTGCCTGTGCCGGCCAAGGCAATCCTCTCTCTGGCAGACTCCTGCCATGTACCAGATAACACAAAATGACTTAGCTCCGTTTTCCGAAATTGGACAGATCTTGACCACGCAGAGGCTAATTGTGGCCAGCATATTTCCCAGCTGTTGGACACAGATATAATTGTCAAGGCTGAGTCAGACACAACTGTGGACATTTTTATATCGTTATAATTAACGGTGTTGACATTTTATAAATAAAGGCCGCTCTTCATTTATTACCCACTGCTGTGTAATACAACTGTACGCTATCAGAATATGCTAAATGGCGCATTAGCACTAGAGCGACGAATACAGTTTTAGGATCAAAAGTGTTCCTTTTATACTCTCTAAGTGCATTTGCTGTTTGAAATCTGTTCATCTCGGTGCCTGTAAGACTCCTTGCTGGTTTTCAAAGTTAGTACAAGCCTGGAAAAACAAAACCCTTCACACATGCGCCAATCAGCGTTGCGGAGCTAAGCTTAGCTGGCCATTCAACTCTATTCGAAGCAGCCTTGCCAAAGCCACATGGGGTAATGGCACGGGGATGGGCGACTTTAGCAGGCAACTTTCTTGTTCATTTCTTCAAGTAGCTGGGCAACACTGCCTCCGTTACAACAGGAAAAGCGCTGAACTCGTACTAGCGGCTTTGCGTGAGATGCTGTCGCAAGTCTCTGAATGCTACCGCAGATGCCACATTACAGCTTCTCGACTGATTTGTTTAATTTTACTGCACGAGAACACGTCCTTTAATCCTACACAGTGGTTTGCACTCCCGTGTGGAGAGATCTCAGCCGCCACGGTGACCGTTAGAGCGTTACTGAAATTTAATCACGAAAACATATGTAGCGTGGTTGATCTAGTTTAAAAATTAAGAACATTAGAAGTCTGAGTGCTTAGTCATGAAATGTGTAACAAGATTAACAGAGTCCCCTTCCCATATCTCCTTCTGAATTTTATTAAACCACGTGCCGCTGAATATATATTTTCCGATTTTGGCGCATCGGTTTAACAATTAATGAAGCCCAGTGATAGCAGTAAGTAATAGAGGGTGCCAGTTTGGTCTGTTTGTCGTTTCTGCATTAGTTATGAGAACATTGTGTTCAACAAACCTCAGTGTGCCAGAATCTACTTACACATATTTAATCAGCCATCTGCAATTCAGCTATCGGTTTCCAATATGTCTGAAACGTTTCAAAAATTCCATTCCACTTTTTATTGAATTATTTCCTTATTGGAATCGGTGTGTGGGTTCAGTCTCGATATACCTTGACCTAAATGAGTCATGAGTGCCCTCCTTACGTGTCGGAAACCTGAGGGGATTGTAATCTGTGACATTTCCATGTTTCCATTTGCATTTGTATTTCCTTGCATTGTCACAGAGAACTCAAAAGAAACACTTCACTCTTTCCTTTGGACTGTATAGTGCCCCAACACCTTGTAAATCCATTTTCTTCCCCCCGAATCTGCCACCTAGTAAGGTAATCTCTTTTTCTGACAGACAAAAAGACTGCTGGTAATCCTTGAAAATTAATTAATTATTCATGCCTGCACCTCTGGTTCCTGCCTCGCACAGATTCCCACTGATATATGGGAGTGAGGCATCCAAACCTCTTTGTTTTGGGCGGTATGCAGGGTCCATGTCTGGGTGCCGGGCTGCGTCACCATCATGCCGAACGGCGGCCGGCCAGGTGCCCTAAATCACAGACACGGGACCCTAACCCTGCCTCTGTCACCTGGAAATGTGAGGCATAGCGATAAATAACCTTGACGCTCAACTCCCGAGAAAAGGAGGAGGAAGAGAAGAATGAATCAGAGTCGACTGTGACAGTTATCATCATTAATTATTCAATTAGCATTCGGTGTGTGGCTGACACATGACTCTTGGCCGCAGTTGGAGGGATTAGCGGACGGGGGGGGGTGTCTTCCGCATCGCACAGTAGCCAAACCCGTCTCCATATTTCTGAGAGTCTTTAAACATCGCATTAAGGGTAGATTCACCCACTAAGGGGCACCGGGGCGGCTGCGGCCGTTTCATCTCCAAGAGAAAGTTCCGCCTGCAAAACCCCACTCTGTGCGGCTCCGGTCTTTCTCCAGAGATGTATCTGTTTTTCTAAAAAAACCCTCCTCACCTCATCAAGCATTCATCCAATCGTGCTCAGAAACTTGGCTTTCTGAAAATATTATAATCCTTCCTGAATTTTAGTTATAATTCCCCCTGGGAAAACATCGTTTTGACTGACCCATCCCACTGGACATTTCAGTCTATATTATATGCTCGCATTCTGGGGACAAGGTGGAGAGAGGAATTCAGGTTACACATATAGAGGAAGAACAAGGCTCTGCTTCATTAGAACCATTCAGGAAACCATGTACCTGAAAAGCGATGAGACAGACAAAAATGCAGGGCTGAGACTCTGAGTCACTGCTGACGTGCTAATCTAAGGCCACATCTTACAAATAACACTGAAATGGCAAAAGCGATCAAAAAACCATCGAGGAAATGCACAAAAGTCCACTACATTTAGACGGTTGATTAAGATTGGCCTACCTGGCTCATTCTCTGAGTTCACTTCATCCACAAAGCATTGGATTTTTATTTGACAAATGATGTATTGAGCTATAGTGGTTTGAAAAATGAGAATTCTTGCAGAGAAGAGTTTAAATTTCTATAGACTGCAAACACAGATTGCTTTTGCATGAAGTTGTACGTCCCACTGCATAAACTGCTTGTCAGGTACGAGTGACTGAACGTAGTTAATTAGTTAGTTAAGCCTGTATTGTTTAGCTTTTACCGTTGAAATACCGTGTTTAGCCAATCAGAAGAATGCCATCCAATGCGCTCAGCAGGCTCTGGGCATGGTGTTTGCTGGTGGGGGCTCGGCATTGCTGGGCATTTTCATGGTGGCTGACATAAGAGATGGTGATTGGAGGACAAGCCTTTGTGGCACGTCCCAGCACCTCCTGCGTGCCCCCCCACAAGTCACCCAGGGTGGCTCATCTAAGACTTAAACAGCATGCATTGCAGATCAACCATATTCTTTTAATGAATGAATGAACTGTATAACCCAAAACTGCCCATCTTTTTGGCTTGCTAAACCCCAGTAGCGAAATGCATTCAGACAGCTGGAATCATCCTTGGCTCGCGCCTTCAGCACAGAAGCATTAATTGCCGGACGCATTGGGTTTGGGACGCGTCAGGGCTGATTGCCTGTGCTCCGTCAGGGAGCCGACTTCATTTAAGCAGGCGCTCGTAGCCTGAGCACCAGTACTGCCCACCTTATTGCTTACCCATATACCCTGGGACACGCGGGAGCCCCACTGAGGGCAAATAGACCAGGGCCCTCTTCGTTTCCTCGCAATATCTTGGTCCCGTTTGCCTTCGCTCTAAGCTCTGTCGCATCTGAGCGACACTGATACAGATTCAAGGAGCGGCAGGCCCAGAGGATAATGCCATAATCACCGCCTTGTTGTAAGCTATAGCTCTGCACTGTATGGATCACTGTAATACTATCCAGTGCAAAGGCCTCACTGTGTCCTTTCCCTCTTTAAAACAGGATACGGAGGAGGCATTGTAATAAAAGATGACATCATGAATACAAACTCTGAACATAATATAATAAGAACCATAGCAGTTTCCCCCATAAATTGGAAATGATTTCTTAAGATTAATGGCACCAGGCAGACAGGGGGCAGCGTGACATCACACAGTATCTTCTCCATTGAACTCCCCCCCCTTCCCGAAATTCAGATTCTTATTAAATAACACTCACGACGATGCTCACGTGACCTGGAGATTCCACATTTCTTGGTATATGAATCCTTGTTTGGTTGTCGTGGCGAACACAAGCGTGTGGGATTGGGATGGGCAGTCGAGGCTGTATAGTTTTATGGAGGATTCTGAATCATGACTGAAATGGTAGGAATGGAAATGCGCACCGTGCGCAGGCACAAAACACGCAGAAAAAGCAGGTGGGAAAGCAGAAACTAAAAAAATAATAATAATAGTAATAATAAATTAGTTTGGATGGGTGTGTTGTGCGCGAAACAAATCAGTCACATGCTAGCACTCGGAATAGAATCATGCTCCAGGTTAAAAATACAGAATACAGAAATACAGAAAAATACAGAAGACAGAAAAAGGAATGAAATACCTGATCTTTTTTCAAAATGCATAAGGTCAAATCTATGCTGAATATTTCAGCAATAAGCGATTGTTCTATTTAACAACTCCAACGTTGTTCTTAACATACACATATGTACATCTCACGCTGGCCTAGGGCTTGCCGTGTAATCGAATGGTACGGCCAGACCCGCCCCCTCATTTCCTGTGACATCACGGGAGGTACAGAGGACGGGCAGCAGCGTCTCAAAGGCAAAGCAGCCCCTGAGATATATAATGCGACAAATGACGCCCCAGGTAGCTCATTTATTGCGCCTGCGTCACGATGTGCTGAGTGCAGTGTTATCCAGCTGGGGTCACTTTCCCTGTTTATTTATTTATTTTTACTGAGATTCAGCAAAAGTTCATGGGGAAAACAGAGCCCACGGTGGGGCTTTTCCCAGCCGGGCACCGCCGGCGTGGAGATGCATCTCCGCCACGACACCCATCACTTCCCCATGACCAGCCAGGAGTGGTCAGACGCCACCAGAAAGTCAGAGTCAGGCCCTTATTTATTGCCGTGACTTTACCTCTCAGCTAGCATAATTCCTCAACGATTAAATTATTCATCAGGACATACTGATGAGCTATATACTGAATATACATATTAATCCAGCCTTCCATCTGAAATATCATTGCACCACAGCGATACAAGTGTTCCAAAGAACATAAGTATACATTTATTTCTTTGATCATCCATCTTTCCATCCTGGCGTAAAGTCATCTTTGACCACAAGCTTACACTGATGCCGCATTCTTCCAAAGCACTCTTATAATTCATTTCAAACACTCTGCTCGATACAGGAGTTTTGATTTACACAGGATGCATCCTGTGTGAATGGGAAGGCCGTCTCTAATTACAAATTGCTCAGCAGATAGACACCCTGTCCTTAAAGGGGCCTTAATTGATTTTCTCGGTTTCTTTTTTTTATATATGGATTTTGTTTTAGATATTTGCTCACCTACTGCCGGAATGAGTTAAATTTCACATCATTAGCTTGTCATGTAGCAGGAAGCATGGAGACATTAGCAGAGCTGGGGTGTGGTTTACAGAGGGGTCGATGCGGCCTCACGCGTGTGCAGGGAGACATATACCTGTTTGGGGACCTATTTACCCCTTACCCATGGACAGGCTGGCTATAACATAAACTCTACAGGGGGAAATGGCTTTTTAATGCGCTCTCTTCTGTAATACGCTGTCTTTACTATAAATTACGTCTTTTAGCCTTATTCACTTTTAGGAGACAGTGTGCCAGCCTTTACATAATATCTAAACCTGAACCTGACCTGAACATTCTACGCTGTGTTTTTCAGATACATTGGAATGCAATGCAAAAACGCAGTACCAATATGTACCAATATGTACCAATATGTAACAATATGTAAGTACATGCTTGTAGATACTCTTCATCTGTAGATGGTTACCTTGCCAATTGTTAATGGGGTCAGTGTGTTGCTATGGGGATTTGGTCTCTGTGCCTGTGATCAGAAGGTTGTTAGTTTAAGTCCCATGGCAGGCAAAATGGTTTCACCTTGAGCTAAGTGCTTAACACCCAGCTGCCCAAGGGACCGGCTGACCCTGCTTTTCTTACTCGCATGTCACTCTGCATCAAAGCATCTGGTAAATAAATAAATTGCAATTTAAATGGCAACATTAAAAAAAACACAAGTGACCTGTGGACAATCCACTATGACGTCCTGTCCATGGATCATTGTCAGGTCTCCTGGCAGGAACAGAGACGAAGGCTTTGGACCGGACAGCAGAAAGTCTCTCTCCCAGACTGTATAGGATTGCCAAGAGATGACAGGGATCTCACTGAACACACACATATGCGTACAAAAACACATGCATGCATGCCTCTCAGAAATACTTAAAGGCACATGGAACCTGCATTTTTGCAAATAGTATATTAATGCCCTGAAATTCACACAGGATTTGTTTGAAAAGCTAATTTAAAAGATAAGAAAATGCACAAGAATAAGAGAGACCAACCAACCAAAAATAATCACATTCTTAGAGATGAAACTGTGCTATACAGGAAACAGATATTAGCTATGGATAAGAAACTAATGTGCCTGGAGTCACCTGCTGCTAGTGCTCACCCCTGGTTGCTGACTCCCTGGTTAGTACGTTCCATTAAACTGGCCAGTAAATCTAAAAGACTGAACCATGGCCCTGATCTTCTGACACGGGGGGAGCAATGCCTGATCGGGTGAATATGTTAGCCAGACAGTCATCTACTGTCACCTCCAGGCCGACGTCCAAAGTCAAGGCTCCCTGTTTGTCCTTTGAAGTATATGATCCTTCCCCCACCTCATCTCCCCAGGGGTTCTGTACACTGAAATCCATATTTCATTGGGCGATCTACAATATGCAGAGTGCTTGAGGCCTCCTGATAACACGTAAATGACTATAAATTTGGGGATCAATGAATACAAGCGGTATAACAATCAAGCTCAAGACCTCAGATGCTCCCAACCTGAAAGATTCCTTTACAAGCCTATTTTCATTATACACGCAGCAGCAGTTGTGGGAGAGTTCAGTCGGATAGCAGAAAATAACATCAAGGGCAGCCTTCTTTCCTTACCGAAGAAGGTGATTTTCACTGATGAAAGCCGGGAGCTGGCCTTCTGTTACTCAGTCTGTACTTATACGCACCCTGGAGCCAGAGAGTGATGAGCGAGAGAGAATGACTCCGCCTATAAACCGGAGATGATTTATGACGAATAAGATGAGATATCGTACACTCGCGTCGGCGTGCAGGCCCTCACGGAAACATGAAAGCGTCAATGTGACCCTAGTGCGTTGGCCATTACCGTCTTTGTTTTCCCAAAGTCCTCCAACCTCCATGCTACTTCAGGCTGTCCCTCTGCTTACTGCACGTACACTCTGCTACACCTCCGTGGCTGAAACAAGTCCAGGGCCCCCCACCCTCGCCGGGACTCCTGTAAATCTTATTAAATGAAAAAAAACAAAAGGACGAAACAAGGAGCCAACGGTATATGGTTCCTTAGAGACTAAACAGCCACCCTGATTTACTCTTGCTTATTAGGACGACGGATCGAATGCTACGTGTAATCAAAAACAGCGAATGCCTGTGACAATTAGCATAAGTGTGCGGTTCTGAAATGCTGTTTTCATTTATGGAGGAAGCGATGTGGTTCTTTCATTGCGAGCGGCATTAAGCGACGCCCCCGTGCCGATATCTAAATTAAGCAAGGACATTAACATGTCCTCCAGCCGTATGTCTGGTGCCTTTAACACATCTCCCCTTGGCCTAATGATACTGTACATGTCCACTTAGTCTATAATGAATTCTAGACAGCAGAGTCGCCTCTCCTATATTAAATCAATTATAGCAGACAAATCCCATTGTTCTCCAGTTAATCAAATTAGTCGAGCTGTAGAATGTTTAGGGAATGTAGTGCCTGACTACCATTCTGATGGTCCTCTCATGCCCTCTATTATGTCAGTGGTACTATCTATCTATCTATCTATCTATCTATCTATCTATCTATCTATCTATCTATCTATCTATCT
>JAABNX020000045.1:7774012-7786371 GCA_015163995.2 Mormyrus lacerda | reverse complement strand
TATCTATCTATCTATCTATCTATCTATCTATCTATCTATCTATCTGCATTGCATAGATGAAACTATTGGAATACCTGGCCATTACACCTGCAGGAACTTTTATGACATCCTATTCTAAGTCAATAGGTATTAATATGGAGTTCACAGCTGCCACCCTGCTGGGAGGCTTTCCACAACATTTTGAGTGTGTCTGGGTGTCTTTGCCCATTTGTCCTTTGTGAGGTCAGGTACTGATGTTAGGCGTGAAGGTCTGACTTGCAATCTTCGTTCTAGTTCATTCCAAAGGTCTTCGTTGAGGTTGAAGTCAGGTCTCTGTGGGCCAGTCAAGTTCTTCCACACCAATCTCATCCGACCATGTTTTTATGGGCCTTACTTTGTGCACTGGGGCACAGTCATCCTGGAACAAGGACCTTCACCAAACAGTTCCCAAAAAACAGGAACCATAGAATTGTCCAAAATGTATTGGTGTGCTGAAGCATTAAGAGTTCCCTTCCCTGGAACTAAGGGGCCTAGCCCAACCCCTGAGAAAAAACTCCATACCATTATCCAAACTTTACAGACTCATCCATCCGACTGCCAGACAAAGAAGCATGATTCATCCCTCCACAGAACACATTTCCACTACTCCAGAGTCCAGTGGCAGCGTGCTTTACTCCACTCCATTTGACACTTGGCATTGTGCTTCGTGATGTGAGGCTGGCGTGCAACTGCTTGGCCATGGAAGCTCATTCCATGTAGCTCCTGGTGCAGAGTTTTAGTGTTGGAGATAATGCCAGAGAAAGTTCACAGTTATTGAGTCAACTGAGCAGCAACCCCCACTTCATGGCTGAGTTTCTGTTCCTAAATGCTTCCAGCTTGTAATAAGACTCCATACAGTTGACCGTGGAATATCTATCAGGGAAGAAATTTCACAAACTGACTTATTTCAAAGATGACATCCTATTACAGTACCACACTTGAATTCAGAAGCATTTGTTCACAAATGTTTGTAAACCTGACTGCATGGCTGGGTGCTTGATTTTATATATCGGTGGCAATGGGTCTGAATGAAACACTTGAATTCAATGTTTAAGAGCTGTGTCCCAATACTTTTGCCCATGTAGTGTATCTATGTACTGTGATGCAAGCTTGATTGTTCTGAGCTGTTCAGCCTTTATGGCTTTTGATTCTACAGTAACATCCGGTATGATATGGAAGTGAGGTTCAGTCCCATGATGTGTTTCTAATCGCACGACCACTCCGTCCACCCAGGTCACACTGTCCTACTTGCTTGACTCTGCCTCTGTAGTATACAATTAACCATTACGTTTGCTCTGCTAACTCCACCTCCCGCTCAGGGGGGGTCACTTGGCCCCAAGCTTCAAAACTGACCGTAAAGTGCATTATGACAACTTGATTGCAAAAACGAATGACGGTAAATAAAATGTGATTGATGGATTAATCTGTTCATTAGTTCAGTCGGCTGTGAAAGTACAGGCCATGACTCCCTAGACCACAGCCGGCTGCCTCTTCCTCCTTTGTCGTAATGGCCTCTCCAGCTGCATTTTCATATCTCGCGACTGGGAACAGCACAGAGGGATCTGCTTCTGCGGCCCGGCTGCAGCATGAAAAAGCTCCCCGGAGCACGAGCGGAAACATGAGGGTGGACAATGTGTGGGGGCTTTGCGTGGGGGGGAAGGGAGGGAGGGGGAGGCGAGAGGCTCAGATAAGAGCTGCCAGCTTCCATGCCACTCATGCGGGCACTAACTTGGCACCGGCCCACCAGGAGAAGAATGTCTCTGCAGAGAAAACAGGCCCCACGGTAGCGTCTCTACTTTTTATAGCTGTGCTTGATATAAATCACAATTTTCTAGGACAGTTGCCATCAAAACTATTTATCACCGAATCATAATAACATTCCCTGTATTTAAATATGTGCAATAGAGTTTACCACTATCAAACTGTTGCTGAATTTGTGAGAAACTGTTCAGTCTGTTCATTTTGGTGTTTTCTCTTGCGTTCTTTTTTTAACCTGAAAGAAGAAGTATGTCTCTGTTTGAAGGTCTCCTGGCTGTACAGTACGGTGCCAACTTTGCTGCATTCGTGCTCAGGGGCTTAGAGATTGTGCTCCTCATTTAGAGAAGCGATGACTCTCGAGGATGCTTGAAAAACAGCGAACGGAGGCTGATTTATGAAAGCGATCCGCGCATCATGTCGGGCTTATCGATGACATAATCTGGCTGTGATCTCAGGCATTACGTCAGTGAGAAAACAATCTAGAAACTTAGAAAGAGATTCAGCGATTGACTGAACCCTATACATGTGGTTCATGTCGGATGTTGCCTTGCATATCTTCTGCTTTGTTTTGAAATATGGAGTCAACAAAATGTCTCCCCAGCTATTTCAAATATATAGTTCCATGTAAAGTATAGGAAGTGATATGTTGACAGCAGATATTTAGGATCCTTTTATTACTATGTTGAAAATAAATAAGAAATAGTAGGGTTTAATAGAGCAGATGTCTGTTAACGGTCATACCAACACATTGCATTTAATCATTAAACAGTAACAGAAGTCATTAAAAATAGAACATACGTGTGGACTTTAGTGGCAGGTCTTCACCCTGTGTTTACTTTGAACTTGTCCTTAAGGGGATTTTAAAGACACACGCTCATGGCACTCATTAGAGCATGAATTCAGCCTGCAAAGATCCAGTTCTGTTATTGACTTGATCTCCCTGCATGTCGTCCACGGTTTTCGGTCCTTTGAAAAACTCAAATCAGTGTTTGTTCAGTCGTTCACTCGATTCCCTGGGCTGCTGTAATGATCTGGTTTGGGAAGATATGTTTTGATGAATATGGTGTTATTGCAAGTTTAACAAATTTGAAATATATGTATGTCTTATCAGGCACAAACAGCCCCCCTGCCAGATATCTGCTGATCTAAATGGGAGAAAGCTAGGATAACTATGGATTTGGCTAAATAACAACAAACTTGCTTTCCTGCAGGTAGTCCTTATAGACATTTGCGTTGCAGAGAGATCCCCCAAACCTGTTATGAAAGAGACCTTTGCAAAAACTGAACAAGCCAGGCCTAAGACATTTTGGTTAAGCTCAGATTCCTGCTTTAGTAACATTGCTGTACAAAACTTGTGTGATTCCTTTTTGTACTTCAGGAAAACAGGTATAAATACCATAAGCCAATCACTCAGGTAGATTCAATGCATTGTTGTCAATTCACTACAGTGTGATGTATATGTCTTAATAACAATGTGTGTATCCAAAAGTGTCATGATTCATGGCTTTTTGTGCCAATATGTTTTGCTCCTTTTCAATGGGGCAGCAGGCAGGAAAATGGCTGAGATCCTGAACCATTGACCCGAATACTGCAGGTCCAAATCAAACAAACATAATTACACTTGTACCTCCGGACAGAACTGCTTCATAAGTATTCCACTCAGTAAAATAGGTGAAATGAGATGGCCGGTAAAGTAAAGACTTACTTACTTTTTAATTAATACAAATCCAAGCAAGTTAATCTTTGTTTTAGTAAAGGGAGAGAGAGATTTTACTGCTGTAAGACTGGAATTATGTTCACCAGTGATGAGTGCGATTCTGTTTTATTAAGGTCCCCTAAGAATCTTGCGTTTATGGTAGCACATCACTGACTTTCATTATCTGTGGTAGATGCTAGTCTCTCTTACAGAAGCTCAGCTGGAATCCAAGCCTGGGCTTTTCTGAGAGCCTAATACCGAGGTGACCCAACATTGTCCTTTCAGTGGGAGCCTGAGCAGCGATGGATTACCTCTAAGCAGCGTTTTGCAAATGAATGCACTCCGGTTGAGCGGGCAGGCCACGCTCACAAGCCCTCTGTACAGGCCACGTCGGGCCTTTACCCTCAGTGGGACTCTGTCACCTGTCCCCCTAGTAATTGCCGCTGTTAAGGACAATGCCTCCACGTTCCGAGGCCTTTTGTTATGGGCTTTTCATCGCTATAGTACCTAAGGGCATCCCCCATTTGCACATGAAGACAGTGACACTTTTTTTGAGTCGGTAATTATCATTCGTACCATTTCAGCAAAGCATGGAACAGAAATCCCTGGATTATTCTATGGACAGAGGTTTGGGGAAAACAATCTATTAGCTGGTAATAATACGATAATTAATTTAAGTTACAGCCAAAATTGTGGGTCAGTCACATTATAAGTAAACTCAAATGAATCACAATATGATTTAAAAAGAAACTCAGAAACATGCACATACAAAAACATCATTCTATAATTCACACTTGAACACTTGAAGAAAACCAATCAAATAATACAATGTTAATGGTCGCAGTAGTATGGCTAAAATGCACAATGAATATAGACTAGATGAGACATCATAGCGCTAGTTTTTCACAAAAATAATATTGTGGTGAAGAATTTATGTTGCACCATGTTTCACAACCCAGTCCTCGGGAACCTACGGACAGTCCACAGGTTTGCTTCCACCCAGCTCCCAGTGCACCAATCACAGGTATTTGCCATTTTATGAGCTGTGCTGGAAACTGAGAAACACTGATGCAGTGGATCTGTTCTCCTTTGTGTAGAAGCAATGACTTAAAATTAACAAAGACATCACTGTGACCTGTATTTATTGATTAAATGTACATGAGACTTAGGGACTATGAACATAGGGCCTTGGTTAGCGCTGTGTATTCTGTTAGCAGATGAACTTTGCCCTCGTTGGTCAGGTCATAAGTGCTCCTCCCACCAGAGAGATGATTGACAGGTACTTATTATATATTTGGCCTACCTCCTCCCACTTTGTCAGCTATAGGTTTGGGGCTTGACATTTCATCTGCATCCTGCAGTTGGGATTTAGTCTTTATACCTCATCATTTCCAGGCTAGGATAAAAAACTCAACTGGGAGAAAGCCTCAAAGAAACATAGGGAAATGTTTAAGTAGCTAGCAAAGTCCTCTCACCCTCTTTCACAGTCACTCTGCTGTATATCCCTGAATCAGACGGAGAGCCTCAAGTGCAGACAAGAGTGAGACCATCCAGCGAGCCATTAACCACCCCGCTGTCTCTCTCTATCGCTCAATGGCACCACCCTCTCTGAGTCGCTGCTGTAGTAGTTATGGGGCTGGATGTGTCCTGATACTGATCCCTTGAGAGTTCCTGCTATTACACCCCTTAATCAGGTACTTAGGCCAGACTGCTCTAGGAAAGCACTATTTTATCTCTGCTCCAGCAGCACGAATCGGAAAATGGTTAGGTAGCTACACTGCATCACATTTGCATTCATTTGGCATATGCTTTTGTCCAAATCAACTGAGCTAGCATGGTACGCAGATAAAATTATAGTTCACATAAATTGTCTTGGGTATTATACTGACATATTATCGATGCAAAGCAGGAGATAGGCTAAGGAAAAGGACAATGTCTCCACAGGAAGTGTGCAAATCCACAGGAAATGTCCAAGACAGTGCCACCTCTCTCCAAGGCTGGAACAGATGTTAATGATGTTCCTGGATAATAATTTGATAATAATTCACATAACTGAAACTGACAGTAATATTCTCTGGAATTATACATATAAATTATTAGAGAAACTTCCCCATGTTAGTTTGCGTTTGCTTTTTAATATTCTGTCATAATCAGATTAAACAGTGCTGCAATGAATATATTTCAGTCTGTGGTATTTCACCTACAATGAAAAATATATTGCATGCTCATATGTGACAACTGTATAAAATGTTTTTCTGTGTTTTTCACCATTAAATTTATACTAGTAGAATTTGTAGTTTCGTTACTAATTTTTGTCCTTTCTGTAAATGTCCTGCAACATGGTTTTTTACTCATCATTCATAATCACTTTTATTTCCTCAAAAGCCTTTGCTTTTTTGCAGAATTAACTGGCAAGCCAGCAAAGGGTTTCCACTCTGTGGATTTAATTGCCTCTCCTGATTTTACAGCACGTCTGATTGCAACATGTTAGTAACACTAACGTGCTGGAGATTGGAGAAGATTGAAAACAGGCCCAAGTACACAAGCAAGTATGCAAAATGGGCAGGGTGATCGGCCACGAGAGGAGTTACAGCATCTTGGACTGTGGAGAGACGGCTTTTCAGAAGAGCATAAGGATAAGGACTTCTGAGTCTATATCTGACAGTGCTGTTAATGGTAATTGTTTCTTAAATTATGTGTTATGTCTCATGCAGAAGTAATGGGAAGAGCACTGTGTAAGTGTAGATAGGACTGAGCCAGACTCAAGTTGACCTGTCTGTTTTGATTCCTAATGGCACCAATCCCTGTTAGGCTATTGCAAAGGATTGGCTATGCTGGGTCATGTGATGCGGAGGCTGTGTGGAGTTGTAGGCCCTGTCAGCGCCTGATATTTTCAGATAAGATAAGATAAACTTTATTTAACCCAGGGGGATATTCTTGTTTTTCTCACAAACAGAATTATTTGCCAGTCCAGATTTATTTGCCAGTCCTGAGGTTTTTACCCCAAGTAACCACAGGTTACAACAGGAGAGCATATTCCAGATAACCTTCAGCTCTTTAACCTATACCTTTACCTGCCAGCACAACTAAACATCTTATGTTAGACCCTCTCGCAATCTGCAGAAAACAGAATGTGCCTAAATGCCCCACCGACAGCAGCATACCCCTCTCTGGGGGACAGCTGGCAGAAGTCCAATGGGTATGTCTCAGGCCATGTCCTGCGCTTTACCTGGAGCTGAGACACTCCTATTACAGCACCCAGGGGGTGTCCTAATGCCCAATATGCGCTACCAACCAGAACAAAATGCAGGCAGAGGACTTTATACAAGCAATATGTATGGATTTCTTCTTGTTGCTTTTTTGACATATATTACAAGGATTACTTAATGTAATGTGAACCGTTTTAATTTTCTCTTATTACATTTCCTGATTTGAAACACCCCCCCCCCAAAAAAAATAAAAAGATGTTAAATGACACTTTCCAGTATCAGCTAATTTTGTTATGTCAAAACAGTGACACCGCGGCAAAGCCCACTGTCAGCAGTCAGGAGGCAGCTCAGAGCAGACCTCCGAGAAGCGTCTAGCTGCAGTCTTGTTATCTATGCTGTCTCCAGCCTCAAAGGGCTGTTCAAAGCCCTCAGTGTTTTCATTAAAATCGGGCAGCGCAATGCCATCCTTCTGTAAATCAATCCATCGGACTCACGACGACAAAGTCGACTGCCTTTAACAAGCATTTTACAGTTTTATGCCTTAAAATATGCTGAGTGCCGATGGATGTGAAATTTCAGATCCCTTGGTTGGTATCTGTTAAGGATTAAAGGGATATTTATGTAAATAATACCAAGTACATGCAAATTGCACCAATAGTCAGAGACTGATTGCCAATATCGCGGTTGGCCATAATGCATCTACCCCCTAATAAATACACAGTATCAGGCTCCACACAGGGCGCCTGGCTCCTTCTGTGCCAGAGTTTATCATATGGTCACAGATCCTGTGCCATCTGCTTTCAGTTCTCGCTCACATGACTCCATGCCAGTGAAGAAGTCAGTCAATTAAGACGGCCCAGACACTTAACAATCGAGGAACTGAGCCAATCGACTAGGGGGCTAAAGCCGAACGCTGATAAAATGTAAAAAGTTTGGGGCTTCCATCTCCCGGCTAATCTCCTGAAGGGGCCGGGGCTGGGGCTGTGGCTGTGGCTAGGACGGGGCGGCGATAAGGGGCCTTGTCTGTCATACG
Organism: Mormyrus lacerda; assembly: GCA_015163995.2. Lineage (NCBI taxonomy): Eukaryota > Metazoa > Chordata > Actinopteri > Osteoglossiformes > Mormyridae > Mormyrus > Mormyrus lacerda. The sequence continues at coordinate 7,778,657 of JAABNX020000045.1, read as the reverse complement.
TGAGGTTCCCTATTGATTGGGGAAGATGTGAGGAGAGGGTGGGGCGACTTTTCTGCAGACCCTGTCAGAGTCGACAGCACTTGCTGCTTTAGGTAAAAACATCATGAGACTGATGTGGTGCTAACTGAGTGTATTTTATTATGATCAGTAATTCCTCCTGCAGAAGTATGACGTTTCTTTGTTTTTCTCCCTATATTTCATGGTTTATTTTATAATGAAATCAAGGTGTGAGGGATGTGTCCAGCATTTTGACATTTATGTGGAATATAAAAGTTGGCCCTATCCTGCGATGTCACCTGCATTGTGACTCAATTCAGCAGATCCTTTGTGTAATCCTACATATGTGTTTACCTGGTACTGCCTTATGTCCATAGGAAAAAAAACTATTGTTTTAAATATGTTCTGTTTCCTAGTATTTTCCCACTGTTTTTATAAATAAAAGTTACAATTAATATTATCATCAGAATCTCCAAATAGACATAAAGCCTTCAAATCAAAGGCACACACCTTTTTCAAACATTAACATAATAAATCTGAATGAGCAAAAGTTAATGAAATGTTAAACTATTCAAAATAGCAAAAACTAATATTAAAAAATAAAACTTAATGGATGACCTCCGAAGTCATCTTAGAGAGTCTCAAACATATCTGATACACACATTCCCTCTGATATTGATCATCAGCACATGTGTTTTTGAAGGAAATGTCCGGCTTCCTCCCTTTTCTCTTGCCAGGAAATATCTCTGACATGTTTAGTTATTGGCCTAACGTACGGCGAGACTAGACTGGAACTTTGACCCTCCTTCTAGTAATCAAAAGACAAAAAGCCTGCAAATAGCACATTACATAGTGTTAGTCACCATCCTCTCCCCACACGTGTATGTAAAGCAGACGCCAGAGTCAGGGCCTGCTAATATGTGTGTGTGTGTGTCTGTGGATTATGTTTACATTACCTTGTGGGGACCAAATGATCCCCAGAATGTAATAAAACCTGTTATTTTGACATTATGGAGATCATTTTTAAGGTCAAAGAGAGAGAGGAAGAGTATGTGTGTGTGTGTGTGTGTGTGTGCGTGTGTGTGTGTGAGAGAGAGAGAGAGAGAGAGAATGTGTGTGACTGTGCAGTGTGTGAGTGTGTGTCAGTGTGTGTGTGTGTGTGTGACTGTCAGTGTGTGTGTCAGTGTATGTGTGAGTGTGTGTAGTGTGTGAGTGTGTGTCAATGAATTTGTGTAGTGCGTGAGTGTGTGCCAGTGAGTCTGTGTAGTGTGTGCGCCAATGAGTGTGTGTCAGTGTGTGTGTGAGTGTAAGCACGCGTAGACCCTTGTCAGCGAATATAATTTGTTTCTGAACATTGCACAGCTGACTGCTTCCATAGCTTTACGGATAAACTGAATTCCAGTGACTGTAACTCAATACCAAATTAAACTAAACAGCACACTGTAAATCTTGCTAAAATTACGCCTAAAATCACAACAGTCCCACAGCTATTAACTTACTGTGTAAGATGCCTCAGTTTTGCTGTGATGTTTTAACTCCGTATAATACCGGTCATGTATTCTGTGTTATGTTACATTGCTGGCTCTTTTTGTGTAAACAGTGAACGGATAAAATGTATTTTTTAGCTAAGCTACAATGCATGTTATGCTAATGATAGCACACTATAATTACATTAGGTGGGCATACAGGAATTGTATTAACCTGCATGGGCCGATTCTGTTGCAGCCTGTAGGCACGTACCTGCATCTGCCCGTCATGAAGGACGCAGACATGCGGCAGATGGTGCTTTTTCCAATGGAGGAAGCACAGTGTGGATGGCTGGCAGTATAACCAATTTCCCTTGCATTACTTGGTCACTGAACTTACAGTGAAAATTAAGCAAACAGCCGAATTCAATGATAATGACTTTATTTACAACATTTACAAATGCCGAAGGCGAAGGATGACATACGAAATGATGAACTGTCACTCTGGGTTGCACCGAAATGCTTTATTGTCCCTGCATGCGACAAAATGAATGAATGTTGTCAGCCAACTCCACAGAAAGCGTGTGAATCTTGTCAGTTGTGAGCATTAATGTTACTGGTAGTTTATCTTATCTTGTCAAGGCATCTCCCAATCGCCATGTAGAGAAGCCCGGCTACTAAGCGAATCTAAAATATTCAACTGCAAGTCTATCTGCCCAGTCAATGTTGCCTAAGCAGAAATCACATATGAACCTCGCATAGACTGCGTGAATTCAGGGGCTGTATCCTCCTAAGGCTGCGCTGGAAGGCTGAATGTGTGACAAGGCTGTCCCATTTCAAAGGCTCCATCAAATGCGATCTAGAAATGCCTCCTTCTTTTGTGTAATTGTGAAGGATCCACCCGATGGGTCCTTCTCAACCCAGTATATCCCAAGATTAATTTGTGCAGAGCTAAAATGGGCGTGTCCCAGCTAGGCGATAGGAGCCGCGCTTCGTGACTCAGGGGTAAGGGCGGAAACAGCTGGTGATACAAAAAGGAAATTACCTGTAGGCCAAACCGTTCCATTTGACAATACTTTCTGTTCAACTTATCAAGAATGCAGCCTACAAAGGCTATGCCTTCATAGACCACATCCTTCAAAGGATGTAACCCCTGAATGTGGACAATCCCAGTGAAACACAACATCCGGGCAAGCTCAGAAAACATATAATCGAAGTATATTCATCAATAAGCTTTCGTCGATTCCCTATTTAGACAAAGTGTACATGAATTTTCCACAGACTTCCAGTGAAGAATAGCGTCAATGGGAATCTATGGACTGTTTTCGTCCCAGTTTCAAAGGGAAAGTTGTAGAAAGCAACTCCTATGAAATGATCAATGCTGTGGTTCAATTATTGAGATAGATTACACTTTTAATAACAAATAAAATGAATTTACAGAGTTACACTAATGAATTCATTTCTTTTGGGTATTTTATGGAGGAAGCCGTGTTTTCTGTGTAGTCTAAGAATAATGGTACCGTACCTCAAAAATCTTCCGAGACAGGATCTCACGACACACTGCCCTGCTCACGCGACTGTAAAGCCCTAAAAGGCAGCAGAATCGGTCCGCAGACTCTCTCCCGCATAGGCAGCACAGCGGACACCCTCTGTGGACGGCCCAGGTTTAGTGAAAGCTTCACAGCTCCATCTGAATGTCATTTAATGGGCCAGGGTGAACATTTTTTTCACCTTCCCATAAACAGCTCCATCCTCTGCACACAGATACCTTACTCAACCCCGGCAGAAGGGAATGGAAACATGATTTAAAGTCTTAACTGGCGGCAACTGGATTCCATTTGATCTTTTTTTTCCCTCCAGAGTGAGTTTTTTAACAGTCTAAAACTTAAGTGTAGTTTAACCTTTTCACATGAAGCACAGTTGTACCCTGGGTAACTTGCAACATCTGAGGATAGCGGTATCTACTGGCTCTCCCCCGACCCTGTCGACAGCTGCTTTTTGGGAACGCAGCTCAGCACCCGTCCCCCTCCCCAGGAATGCACATGGGCCGCTTCGGGGGGGGGGGGGGGGATCCAAGCTGAGCCCCTGAAGATACTCCACCTGCGGCACGGTTTCGTACGGGAAGCCCGCACCAAACACCGCGGTGCCCTCTCTGAAAAGTGGGCATGTCCAAGCATCACAAAGCACATGCAAGCAGACAACGCTGCAGGTTTTGAGGAAATTCGAACAGCACTAAATCATCTGCTTTTTGTTTGTAAGCCGTCGCCCGCTTTTCCACAACCTTGTCCAGATTACACTCATCGACACACATTGATGGTGTATGGCACCACTTACATCTTCTTATGAAGCGGCACTTTTTCAGTTGTCGAATCTGATTGGTTAGAAGTACTGCCAGCCTGTACTAACTAATGTGCGATTATAGTCTTTATTTATAAACACAATTTGAAATCAACAGACTCATTGGTGGAAGGAATTAGTTCAATTGCTAAATGCATTTTTGGGTTGTAAATGTGAGAATGACGTCTTTATGCACAAATGCATAAGCCAAATGCATAGAAATTGTGGCACATAGCTCTTTGCCTCAATAAAAAACACAGCTTGTCATGCAACAACCCTAAAACCTATGAGATGGATGAGAAAGTATGTACTCCTCTCTCATAGTCCTGGCATGTTCTCCCCAGCCACACCAGGCACCCTCGTGCTGTATACGCATTTAAAATGGAACGTTATCTGCGCTAACATTAGGCAGGGTGCCTATACTGTATATCTCTGATGGACACACTGTTGTGTCCTCTGATCCCGCGCTCACAAATGGCTTCACTATCAGGTTCTCCTTTCGATGTTCTGCATATGTCTCCCCCGGCATGCTAAATAGTTCTCTTGTAGGTGTTCCGCATATGTCTCCCCCGGCATGCTATCAGGTTCTCCTCTGGTAGGTGTTCCGCATATATCTCCACCGGCATGCTATCAGGTTCTCCTCCGGTAGGTGTTCTGCATATGTCTCCCCCGGCATGCTATCAGGTTCTCCTCTGGTAGGTGTTCCGCATATATCTCCACCGGCATGCTATCAGGTTCTCCTCTGGTAGGTGTTCTGCATATATCTCCACCGGCATGCTATCAGGTTCTCCTGTAGGTGTTCTGCATATGTCTCCCCCAGCATGTTATCAGGTTCTCCTGTAGGT
>JAABNX020000045.1:7759291-7773912 GCA_015163995.2 Mormyrus lacerda | reverse complement strand
ACCGGCATGCTATCAGGTTCTCCTGTAGGTGTTCTGCATATGTCTCCCCCAGCATGTTATCAGGTTCTCCTGTAGGTGTTCTGCATATGTCTCCATCGGCCTGCTATCAGGTTCTCCTGTAGGTATTCCGTACAAAAGCTCAGTTGCCCCCCTTTTAAGGAGCTGTGACTGTCTGGAACTCGCAGAGAATGATACCCTTAGCCGTCTACAAGTCTCCACCAACCTGCTATCAGGTTCTCCTCCTGTAGGTGTTCTGCATATGCCTCCTATGGCCTGATATCAGGTTCTCCTGTAGGTGTTCTGTAAGTCTCCCCCAGTCTGCTATCAGGTTCTCCTCCTGTAGGTGTTCTGCATATGTCTCCTATGGCCTGATATCAGGTTCTCCTCCTGTAGGTGTTCTGCATATGTCTCCTCCAGCCTGCTATCAGGTTCTTCGGTAATCATTCCGCATATGTCTCCTCCGACATGCTATCAAGTTCTCCTCCTGTAAGAGTTTTACATATGTGTCTCCTGGGATGCTATCAGGTTTTCCTGTAGGTGTTCTGCAAATTTCTCCCTGGCATGCTATCAGGTTCTCCTGTAGATGTTCCACATTTGTCTCTCCCAGCCTGCTGTCAGGTTCTACTGTAGGTATTCTGCATATGTCTCTCCCAGCCAGCTATCAGGTTCTCCTCCTGTAGGTTTTCTGCATATATCTCCTCCAGCATGCTATCAGGTTCTCTCGTTGCTAGACAGCTGTGCGCCCCTCCCCAACCACCCTGCCCGCCCGACCCTCGTGAACCGCCCTGCGAGAAGCATGACAAAGAGGCTTAGAGTCCTTTCTAAATCTAGGTCTCTGGGTAGTCGGCCAGCGCGCCCCGCAATGTGCATTCTCTGGGTGATGAATGCCGGATTGGCAGCTACGGTCACACGGCCCGTTCCTTTAGGTCATGCTCACTCTCTTTGCAGCCTCCTCTGGCTGTCTTGCCAGCACAGGCTCCTCCTGGCTGATGTATTCACACGGGCACAATGCTGCTGACATTTCAGATGTTTAGCGGCCTGACACAGCGTCGTCAGACTACGGGAGTCCAAGAGATCTGAAAAATGGACCATCCTGTTGCCTCTTTACTGCTCCAGCTCATTCTGCGTGCTCCCTTCTTGCCTCCTTCTTAACATATTTAACCAACACAGCCATGGTCACCGGAGTCTGTAAGAAGCAGCCTGGCACCAGCAAACACAATCAATTGGTCACACTCTATAAATCATCACCCGTGTCCCCCAAGCCACGGACGGAAGGAGGGGGGGGAGAGAAATATTGGCGGGGAGCTGGAAAGAGAGGGTAGGAGCTGGAAAGAAAAGGAACAACTGGCTGATATTCCAGTATTCCAGTGAGGGAAACTGGAGAGTTACCCAGTGTCAGCAGCTGGAAGCACTCATCACCATTCCAGAAGCAAAATAAAACTGAGAGAAGGAGGACGATCACATACCTGCTCATGTAATTATTCATATCTTTTATATTGCCTGATTATTAGTGCTGCTCAGCCTTATGTATAACATAATATTGACCATAGATTTACTTTCATTTTGCATCAAGCTACATTATTATTCACATGATGGTGTCTGGCTTCCTTATTAAGCTATTCCAGGGCCTACAGTGAGTATATATCTCATAATGCCCTGAGGTCGGCATTTCGAAGCCACAGGTACTAGCCACTTATGTGACAAATGGGGCAGCAAACATCTGCACGGGCTTGAAGCTAATGGCTCCAACTCCACTGGGGGAAGTAATTATTTCAGGTATAAGAAATAAATACAACTTGACTGTGCAACTGAGCATTTCAGGTATTGCTCACAGTTATAAATATGAAGTACTGCAGAGTTACCATATGTCTTGTGTTATACGCTCCTTTTAGATGCAATTCTATATACGGGAGCTAAACTATCTACAGTGCAGTGGCCTGACGCCCTGAGAATGTGTGTGTGTGCAGCCTCACGCAGCTCAGAGGGAAACACGGCTTCCACTGAGCCGCAGCCATAAAAGCCAGGCTGGCTGTCTGCGTCGTGAGCTTTGGGGGGCTGGAAAATGACATTGGAACAACTTAAATGTCGTGATCTAGGTCTTGGCAGGATGGGCCCTAAAAGAGTGGCCAACAAGCGCAGGCTGAGGGACCGGCCTGGCGGGGGGGCTTGAGCCTGGCTGGGGGGCCTGAGCCTGGTGAGGGGTGGGGGCGAGTCCAGCGGCCCCCACTGAGCGCAGAGGGCTACCTCGATTGCAGTAGGCACTGGGTGACTTTCGCAGCATTACCGGTGTTACGAGATACCCCCCCCCCCAACAAGGCACCCAGGCCATCTGACCATTAAATGCCGTGCGAAAAACACCGATGACGGGGGGGTGTGTGTGGGGGGGTGCTGTTCTCTTCGTTCTTTTGGAAAACATTAAAGGGTAAACCTCTGCTTCTTTTAAGGCATCTGGTACAGATAGGAAATCCACATTTAGGCTAAATCAGCTCAGTCATTAATACCGAACACAGAAAAGGACCCTGAACAGAAGCCAAGGCTTTGATTTAATGCGCGTGTATTATAATATGCAGATCCCGTTTAAGATGATTTATTGTAGATGCTTTTTTCCTGCTTCTCTTTGAGTTGTCCCCCGAATCCTTAGCGGTGCTAAGAAGCTGCCTTGCCACTTTGATTCTGCTTGGAACACTTTCAGGAGCAGCAGTTTAATTTTTCCTGTTGGCACGGCGCCTCCAGCAGAAACCCCGACGCCTGAGGGGTGCTGGAGCCCTAAAGCTCTCGTCCTCTTGGCAGGCAGAACGGTGGACGTCAGTCCCGCGATGAGGATGCGAGGCGTCGACTCTGCCGCTCTCTCTCGCCCGAGTCTTGGCACGGCTGATGTCATGAAGGCTTTCCTTTCCGTGAAACAGTCAGATTTGAGAAATTAAAGCCGAAACGCTTCGCATCCACATGTCGAGAACGGCGATGCTCTCCCTCTCTGTGTGCTGTCATGCCGGCCATAACACTTGTGACCGGGTTGCGGGCGCAGGCACCGTCTCAACTGCGCTATCAGGTGCCGCTTGCTCATCATGAATGTGGGAATCTCTGCCTCTCTCTTCCAGTCCCCACTTGCCGGTGATGTAAGTGAGGCAGTATCCCGCTAACCAGGTTGGCGTGTAACGACACCTGACGGCTGTGTGGCTTCAGAGAGGTTATAACGAAGGCATGGATGATCAGAATTGACTTCTGGTTCGGTGGCACAGGGAGAGAGACGCATATCCAGAGAAGAGTGTCTGTGTTTAGGTTAAGCTCTGACGTTTGTCGAGACCTCTGAACAGGCACCTAGTATTCCCTACCAGCAGTGAAGACTCATCAACACAAGGCTGTCAGGGTTTTACATTATACCCAAATTAAATGTGCTTGTAGTATTTTGAATTCTTAAAACTAAAACTTCCAAACATTTCTAAAGCAAGCGATTATTTTACAAATTATATTCATATACTGTATGCCCCTTCTTACATTAAAAAGTGTTTTTTTTACAATTCTGCTTAAAAGATCGTAATTAAAATGTCATTTGTTATTACATCAAGAGACCTTTATATCACAGAGACCTTTACAAATGGATCTAACCATCTTTTCTAAGCATCTCGTTAAAGAATATTGCACCTTCTATAATTGCAATTGTATGAGCCATAATTAGGAGTATTGTGGAATAATTACAATTATGTGGCGTATTGATTTAGTGTTTGTGTGATTCTTCCTATTCTGTCTATATTGTTATTTTGACGTTGTGATTGTGTGACCATTGGAACTCCCCCATGCTGATTTGCTGTTGGTATATTCCACTATTGTTGTTGTCTTTTGGGAAAAAGGAGAATAAGCTGAAGGCAGAGAACAAATACAGTCTTTGATGATTTTTGTCATCATGATTTTCCTTTGTTTATATTGTAAATAAAGAGGAAACACATTTTGAAGTCTTGCATCGGTTATTTTACTACTACATAAACAAACTGAAATTTTGAACAGCAAAAGCACTTACAAGGCCCATCTCCCATTTTCTAAAATCTATAAATTAACCTGTAGTTTAAAAAAGGTATGCAGTAATTCAATAATGTAATAATATCACTGTCTTCTGTATTTTTCTAGGCAGGCGTACAATCTGTGCGGAGAGGAATGTTTAGTCCTGTTGTTCCCTTAGCCCAAACCTATAGCATGCAGCCTTCATTACATGTGTAGGTGACATATGAGCACAGCTATAAATCACATGTCATATATTCTGTATTGACATACACTAAATATTTTCCTTAAGCTAAGTAGCTGCCTGGGCTGTTAGAGATTAATTTAAAGGCTGTTGGGTGCCACTTTGTGTGAGCTAAGCGTGATTAAATGGAGGATGGTACCCAGCCATTGACGTCCATGCTTGTCAGGATGAGAATGAGAGCTGATGTCTGCTATCTCAGGTTTCCTCACACAGCCCAGAGGCAGCATTATAGTTTGACATGAGCCAAGCTCCTCCAGACAGGCCCCAACACGCGGAAGGAAAACCTTCTCATCTTATGAAAGACGTTAGCTCTGCCCTACCTATAACTACTGCACTACTTGCTGCAGTTTCATTTGTCGTCAGCGGCCGCACACGTGCCGATCGTGGTGTGAGAGGGCGGGATCCTGTCAGCTTGGCTTTTGTTGTCGGAGATGAAATGGCATTCGGGTCTGCTGATGGGTCCCTTCAGCCAAAACTGGCAGCTCCACGGAAGACAAACATGTATAAAATAATCTGCCAAACATGTAAAACGGACAGATGTAAAAATGTGGTAGTTGAGAGAGATGAAAAGGCAACAGGAAACCCACCTTAGTTTACCTTCTGGGGAAAGTCAAAGCAGGGAGTACAAACACTCCCCAGGTTACCATGGGGTTACGTTCTGGTAAACCTATCATAAGGCGAAAATATCGTAAATCGGAAAGGCATTTTAATACAGTACACTTATCTTAACCAGCATCATAGCCTAGCCTGGCCTACCTTAAAAACACTAAAATAAGCCTACAGTTGGGCTACGTCATTAACAGAAAGCCTGTTTTATAATAAAGTGTTAAATATCTCATAGAATTTATGAAATAATGTACTGAAAGTGAAAAACAGAATGGAATTGGAATACGCAAGTCAAAATATCGTAGCAGAGACCATCGTAACCCAGGGAGCGTCTGTACTCCCAAAAGACTCACACTGATCTTCAATATCCCTCCATGAGCCCCCACTGGTTCTCAAATTATAGTGCAGCCCCATCTGGGAATACGTTTTACCAGCACAATCGAGACCTTTGACCTCGTGGCCACCGCCGTTTTTTCCCCACAGAACATCGGGCTGGGAATCGGATGGATCTTGATTAGTTGATTCTCTTCTTTCTGTTGTCCTAAATAACGGGTAATTCGAATGGAAGGTAAAACACAGGGGGGCCTAAACTGAACCATGAGGCACAAAGGAAGGGAAACAGATGACTGTGTAACTCCGCCCAACATTACAAACTGTGAGTGATTCCTGATCATCCATCCTGTCTATTAGCATTCTGTTGCGGTGCAGTGGGACCAACAAGAGCCAATTCCCCAGACTAGGTGCACATTAGCTGCTTTCCAGGCTGTTCCAATGTTTGATGTGCTTGGTTGAATATAATTGTTTTTTTTTTTTGTGTGTGTGTGTGTGTGAGTCTCAGAGAAAAAAAAACATGTAATATTAATCCACATGCAACATGAAATAATTATACTTTTTCCATTTCTTTTCCCTATAGTTTGTCTGAGAAATTAAACACAAATTAAACTTATTCGAAATAGTGACATTTGACAGCAAAACTGTGGCTTGTGCATATTCACACACAGTAATATTCAGTGTGATTCATATGGAACACAAGCATTGTGCCATCGACTACAAGAAAAATCAGAGCAGCCACACCGCAGAGGGCCAAACAGCTCTCTTAGTTAAGGGACGTGTGGCAAATGTTCCACGTCGCAGTGTCTTATTATGTTGCAGTCGCACTGAAGTCTTATCATACTAAAATTTCCAAGCATTTACAAGCAACATGTGAGAGTGGTTTCATATTTATGCATGTGACCCCCTCGTCACCTTTTCCCCGCTTGTGGTAAGAAGGGGGGGGGGGGCAGTTCACTTCCTAATGTGTTTCATGCTGCAGAAGCCTGAAAGCTAAGAGCGCCAGAAATGAGTTTCCTAGCATCCAGAGTCGGGCTCTCTCCTGCCTTTCGCCAAGATGCTTTCCTTGAAGACAGCTTTGTAATTGGGGCTGTGGGCAGTTCTGTGGGTTAGGACTCCATTCTCTTTTTTGGAAGGTTATTGGCAGAGTTGGGTCTTTGATCGAGGCCTTCAACCCCGAGTCACTTGAGCAAATGCCTCACCCTGCTTTCTCAACTGTAAGTCACTTTGGATGAAATAAATGAATAATATGTAATGTAAATAAATGTAATGTAATGGATGCAGTAGTCAGGGGACATGGGAACGCCACCACCGGCTTCCGACGCTCACATCCTCAGTACTGTTACGATAATTAGCATCAAACCTAATCAAGCTTTCGATACTGTGCTTGGAAAACCTCCTTCTTTCACTGCACGTTTCCCCAGATCCATCCATCCGTCTACCAATGACTTATCTAGTAGTCATGGGGGCCTGCAGCATAGGATGCAATGCAGGGGTACACACACACCCACGCAGACACACACACACACACACACACAACGGTTTGTAAGTATATCTTTGTGGGAACTCTCCATTCAATTTAATGAGGAAAACGCTAATCCCAACATAACAACCTTGACCCCCACCCAGCCCTGACCTTATGCATAAGCAACCAAACAAAATACGACACTTTTGGCATTTTTAGATTGCATTCACAAATCTTTGCAGGGTCCTGAAAAATGGTTCCCACGATGTCAAAGTAACAGATTTTTATCACATTGTGGGGGTCATTTGGTCCTCATGATATACTATAACATAATTAATACACACACACAGACAGTGAAGATGCCAGTTCACCTAACTGGAGGAAACTGGAAGCTCCAGTGGGGAACAATGCATAATGGGGAGAAGGTGTACCCTCAGACCCCCCTCAGACCCCCCTCAGGCCCCCAGCAGTGTCAGTCACTCGCCGCTCACTGTCGCCGCCACTGACTCGCCAGTTCCTCACAATAAGAGGGCCGATAAGGGGCCGGCCCCTCCTCCCGGCGTCCGTCACGCAGATCCCGCTCACATTCAGGAGCAGAGCCGTGAAAAGATGGGCAAAGGAAGAATAGTTCCGATTGTTATTTTCTTTGAAATGGGCCAGAAAGATGCCACCAATCACCGTCCACCCGTGATAAAATTGCCACCAGTTAGGGCCCAGTTTCAAAGCGCTTTCTCAAAGGAACGCAATAAGTAATAACAGGTTTGAAAAAATGAAGTGGGAGATTTAAGCAGAGATATTCCCTAAGCTTTGACTTCTATTTTTTTCTGTGTAGAAATGTAATAAAACTGTAGACTGAAATTCACGCTGAGATCTAAATTAAAGTACCTGTTGCTTCGCATGTATTTTTCTTTAGAGACACTTTCCCTTACGGATGCTATAATTGTGGATTTTTAAGGCCAGTTTAAAATGATGTAATTACATTAAATGTAACCTTTTTTTTGTCATTTTGGTAGAATCTTGAAAGAGAGTAGGTCTCACTTTCCTGTTATTTTTCTAAAGTAAAAATGTACTATCGGGATATACATGCTAAAGCTTTATCCATTAATATGCATGCAAATGGTCTATAATTCAATATACCTATTTTTGTATGCTTCTGTTTTTGTGTTAGCATTTAGCATGCAAACACAGCTTCAGCCCATCACATATATGTATACACACACGCACACAGACACGCAGACTGAGTAACCCACACATACACACTGACACATACACACTCATATACATTATCTCTGGTGTTTTATTCAGGCAGGATTATATTGCTGCTTCAGGGCTTGTTCTGTGCTTATTGGTGTCCTGATTTTTTTTTTCTTAGCTCATACAAATTTGGTCACTGAGATCTGCTTACACACCTGGCTAATGTGCATTTTCTTGAGGTGCTTGTTTCTGCCATTGACTTTTGTTTTGTTTGTTGTTGCCTCTAAGCTGGCCCGCACTCTGCATTACTGCTCCAGCCGCCTCGCATGCAAATGCCCTGCTGTGGCGCGTTAGACCCAGAGGCCGCCGTTTGGGAACGCTCCTCGCTACCTGTCCATGTCGCTGCCCGGGGCGGCCGCATTTGTTCCCACAAACACACGGCTTATTGTCCGCCAGGAAGAGAGGTGTGTCAGGTATTTGCTCCATCTGTCTCTGACGAAGCAAAGGGCCAGGAGGTCAGGGATGGGAGAGGCTGGCTGCGGCTCGCTTCCGACGATCTGTCGAGGCACGGAGCGCTTTCATGTAATTGGACTGACTTGCTGCTGAGTGCATAAAACTGCTACTGCAACTGTATAATTGGTCTCAAATGTGCCACTTCAGGACAATAAACAGATGATTTGTATGCAGTTTTCTAATTGTACCAAAGACTAATATATGGCTATATATAACAAAACATCTGATCAAAGCTACCGAAGTCTCATATAATTCATGAGCCTTTGCTCCCAGTGTGAATTCATTATTACCGTTACATTAGCTAATGCGAGAATATATTACACTGTCCCTGTTAATTGTTGCACACCTGCAAACCATTGCGATTATGGCCGTAGCCTGCAAGTGACTCACACCCTTCACGTTATTCTTGCCTTCAAACAGAAGTATTTATTTTGGCTGTATAGTCGATATGCTGTGGCAGAATGAGACATTTGGAAGTGCTACGTTTTGATGATTGTACACGTTTATCAGTGACCGACGTGTCATTGTGAGCAATGTCTGTTGGCTCCCAGTGGTTAGCAGAATACAAAATGGCATAGGACTGGAATGCAAAGTATACAACTAATGACTATATAATAACCCAATACCACTGGCAATATATAACTCTTCTGGTCACATCTAAAAAGAAAATCTGTGAAAAATCTCTTTATATGACTATTATGAAAAATACATGAAACACATACTCCTGGTATTATATAAAATTCCAGTATTACCAACCACAAATTACTGAAGTATACTTGACATGTGTATGAGTGGCCACAATCATACATTAAAAAGCGGGCATAATAATTCTATATAAAATGATATATTACCTAGAAAACCATTATCAGAACACTTTTCCATGTGAGAAGGATGTGTGGAAGCTATATTTATCAAAATAACTTAGCAGAAAGACAGGATCGAGGTTGTGGCATGTAATTTGGGATCTTACGACAAATAGCAGAATTCCTGGGCAGGACTAACTGGAGGGTAGCGGATTGGGGCGATCATGGATCACTTTCAAGTCCTTCTGGGGTATGGGGGGCGGCACCACTGACTGAAGTATTTTTCATTGCATTGTTCCAGACTCTGCCTACAAAGAAATATGTCAGAGTGGTTATTACAAGCTGACTACACCTACATAGGGGCTGGGGACCGGGAATGGAAACCCCCGTTTTCGGATATGGTTTCTCCTCTAGTCATGTTTTCTATATGATGTGGTGGAAACCAATGTGGAAAGGTGCAGTGATGCTTGATCACTGCAGAGCACAAAGCTGTGGAGAGACATAGGAGATGGGCACCTTCTGACGTTTCATCCCGTCCAGCTGTTCTCCACTGACACTCATACAACTGATGGAAGCTTTGTTGTTTGAGAGCGATGCTTTACAATATAGAATGTTGTGCCTATAATCACAAGTACAATATAAATGTTACGGAAAGCTTGAAACATTCTTCCAACGTTGCAGTGAATGCATACCGTAAGTGATACCGTATTCTGAAAAAAAACTGTTGAAAAAAAGTTGAGAAAAATACGTTTCCAGTCTCAGGTGACTTATTGGCAATCAGCTGTTGTCTTCTTTAGTGGTAATAACTGGCCTAATTGCTTTTCTGACTCTTTACTTTACATAGCGGCATTTTTTTGTACCCCTCAATTTATTACTCGCATATAACACACGAAGGGATCTTAAGGGTACGGTTTGCAACCAACCTAACGTGAATATTTAGCTATTGAAAGCAGATGTGCAAGCCCCGATCCAGTTTTCAAGCCCTGTAACCCTCAGTGATAAAAATCCTCTGGGTCATTAGGCTGTTAAACGCTGCCGTACTCGCGTCAAATGGACTTGTTACGCAAACACGTAAACAGCCTCTGCTCTTGGTGTTTAAGATGATTATAAGTGCTCAAGCCGATTCCTTTTTGCAAAAAAAAAAACTGCCGTTATAAAACATCTGCTCAGCCAGAAAGGCTCTCACATGTTTTGAGTTACGAACGACAGGAAACAGGCGAACAGCTATTGGGAAGCTCAGCCTTGTTCAAATAAATTGTTCCATATGGTTGATAGGCTGCACCGTGCATAGGGATACACAGGGATATCGATGTCACTACAGTATTCGCTTCTTTAAGTAAGCTTTCACTCAACATCACTCACATATCATTACAATTTGACTGTTTTCTTTCTTTTACCGCTGGGTATAAGTGCCCAGCTCTGGGGTATGACAGGCAAACATGTAGTCATTCATCACAGAGTGTGCACTCTTGACAACCGGCTAAAATAATTTTCATTTATCATACAACATTTTAATTGCTCAGCTGCTGAGATTCTAACAAAGATGAGATCAGTATTATACGCTTAAAAACATATGCCGCGGCCACGTTCGCTGCATTTAAAATTTCATAAATCAAATAGCTGATGTTTCTGTGAGATTGCCCGCAAACTCGGAAATCGGCGCAACGTTCTGGATTGCCTCCTAGAGTCACCTGACTGAGATGATATCAAACTGATATTCCATTTGCAAGTCAATGATCAAGCTGGATCTTGACAGGTTTCTTTCTTAGAGCAGGAGGTTTATGAATAGATTTGTAAGATAAAGAGAGCGGGGCTGGATTATGGCCGAGTCGGATTGCAGGGCTCCCCAGAAAGTGTGAAATAATGACTACAGCTGTAGGGTGAAGATGTGGTAAAGACACACAAAAGGACAATGAGGACTTTTCATATGGGAGGGTGAAAAGTACCAGTCTGCATGTGCATAATGTTCAGTATAAGATAAATTCTTAAAGCAACGTTGAATTTCAATATTTTTTAAGCAGAGATGGTCTAATTTCTCTGTCTAGTCTATTATTGTTTACACACTTTCCATAGCGGACAGGGCCATGGACACACATAATAGTGTAGAGTTAGATTCTGTTGACACTGAATTTTTGAGTATATCTTTAGACTCCTCTATTCTTTCTGTTGACAGTCAGTCAACTGCTAAAGGCATATTCAGCATTTGTCTTGAAATATGGCGCTTGACTGGTGACGGTTGAACTCATTTCACATCGTAAGTGAATAGATATACATGTTTTGTTTTATTACTACATGGCTAGCAGTGTCATCTTAGCCTTTTAGCACAAAAATGCACAACCGCTTTTGACTGACACAGAAAGAATAGACGAGCAGCCAACTCAGCAACAACTAATAATGGCAAGAACTCAGTGACCTTCAATTCCCAGAAGTGTGGGGCCCCGACATAGACGTCTGAGAGTTAGGAGGTTGAAAATGGTTAAACTTTGTTTGGTGGTTCTCTTCAAGACAAATTCAGGCAGCTATGTTGCTGTGAGGCTCCACCCTGCAAAATAAGCCCTGAGTGCTGATCTCTCTGGAGACAAATGCCATATCTCAGCTCTCCCTACAAAGGTTTAAGGATGGTGAATGAGTGGAGAAACTCTGACATTAGCCCAAATGCAATTGCTCATCCTGGAGTAAATTTTACAGCTTGCCAGCAGCTCATATGTAATATCAAATTATTACAGTACAAGCTGGTTTACGATGAAATTTTAGGTGCAGTAGTCTCCCTGTATCCACGGTATCTGTAACTACGGTTTCAGTTATCCTTGGTTTACTGTGGTACGAAAAAAAAACTGTAAAGTGTGCAACAGTATGTTTTCTCATTGTTCCTTCGTCCTTTGAGGGGTACAAAAAGCGGGTGACTCACACCCTCCATGTTTTTCTTGCCTTCAAACAGAAGTATTTATTTTGGCTGTATAGTAAATATGGTGTGGCAGAATGCTCCGTCTCCCCTTGATGCATGACATTTATTCATTGCGCTATAGTCTCTTAAAAGTTAGGCTAAAACGTCAGAATCCCTTTCACTCAAAAGAGTACAGTACTGTATACTATGTATGAGGTACTTTATTATGACTGTATTTAATGTTGGTAACTGTGCTCAATTTATCAGTTACATTAGCTAAAGTCACACAAAAATCACATTATTCATGGGGTTCGCTGTTGCCCACGGTTTTGACTATCAATGGTGAATTTTGGAAGGTACCACCCGTGGACACGAGGGGCTACTGTAAGGTATCAGCAACAATTTGCTTGTAAAATTAAGATGAATAAAATAAAAATAACTGAACATGTAAGGCATTTTTGAAAGAGTTTATCTATTACTGAAGGGGCATCTTGGCCAACTGGGTAAGACATAGTCTTAGTTAATCTGGACCTGTATGAAATACGTGTTACACGGAATACCTTAAGAATTATACCAATAAGTGCTAAGACATCATACTAATGAGTGTAGACATCCCTCCACCCCCAGCATACATCGCTAATCCTGTTTCTCTGAAGTGATCCTGCTTTTTCTTGAAGACCTTCCTGCATAAATGCACTCAACTCTCAGTGAACTAAACTGACAGACAAAGGCCAGATGGGTGTGTTTTCATAGGTAATGAAAGAGGCACGGAGCTGAGGGTTTCTGCTTTACATGTTTTGGGGGTGAACCAAGCCTTTTAACTCCTGTGTGCTTTATCCCTTTGGAGGAACGTGTTTATTTCTGGAAAAGATCTGACAGAACATTAATGAAATGTCACGTCAACAAGTCTGAATATGTGCTGGGCAGTTTCAAAACAACAGCGGCTATATGGCATACTTTTTGTTGCTTTGCGCAGATAATGAAGCGATTATTCCTGCTAGCGCGTAGGCTAAGTGAGGGCAATTCTATTGGTCTGCGGGCAGCTCCCAGACATGCAAAAATGTTACCTGCAGGCCCTCCAAACAAGACTGCAGTCCCCACAGTTCTGACATGCTGTGTTTGTCATGCTTTAGTTGGGTACTCTCCAGGCTCCAGGTAATTAACTGGAATGTCAACATAAGATAGACTGGGTTTAAATAATAGCGTCTTTTATCTTCAAGTCATGATCATTATCTCTGGGTTTTTTCCTTCCCCTCTGTCGGTCGCTCCCTCCTTTTCTCTCTCTCTCTGCCATTGTCTTCTTTGTTCATAATTGATTATATCCTCTACTTACCTTTAAATTAGTCTGCCCCCAGGATGGAGGGCTCCAAGGAGACTTGCAGGAGAACTTCAGTTTTCGAGTAGCTGCAAGCAATTTCTGACCAAGAACCAGTAACGTGTCTTGGCTCTTCCTACAGCAACATTCGTAGAGGAACTCAACAGTGTCTCACAGCAAGATAATATATGATGAGACAGAGATGCGATAATTGTAATCATTATCGAGTCAAAAGTCATTTCTCAGCTGGCGAATCTGAAATAATTTTATTTTTATTCATTCATTCATTTGTTTATTTGTCGTTTCGTATTTTTCGGTTCTCTTCATACGAGAGTCTGTTCTCTCCAAACTATAAACTCTCGTAATACCTTAAAGATAACATGCATTTATCGGCGTCATTGACAGCACTGAGGATGAAGCAGAATGCTACCAAAAATCTGCTCGTATCGAGATGTTAGGTGCTAATTAATGTGGGTAGATCAATTGTTTCAAGCCCTTAAACTTCAGGTTGTACGTTTCAGCAAACGCTGAACGAGACCTTGTGTGCTAAGACCCGGAACCAGGCAAACATCAGGACTTTAGAGAAAAACATTTGAAAGTGACGAAACACACAGGAGGCTCCTTTAGCCTTTGCTTAAAAATAACACTGATCAGTCTTTTGTTCATTGCCAAGCACCTCCAGATATGCGATTCACACAACACAGCTGAGGCAAAATAAAAAGAATAAATGCACAGTCCATCCAGATTTTTATGCAGTACAGGGTACTGGGGGGGGGAGCAGGGGGCGCGGGAGGGCATGGCAGATCACTGCAGGGCACACACACAGGTTATAGGCAATTTAGCGACACAAGTTCACCTAAGTGCGTGTTTTTGGATTGCAGGAGGAAACCAGGGTGCCCGGAGAAAATGCGCACAGCAGGTGGAGAACGTGCATGGCAGGGGGGAACATGCAAACCGCATACACACATCAGGCAGAGAACATGCAAACCACATACATACAGCAGGTGGAGAACGTGCATGGCAGAAGGGAACATGCAAACCGCATACACACATCAGGCAGAGAACATGCAAACCACATACATACAGCAGGTGGAGAACATGCATGGCAGGGGGGAACATGCAAACCGCATACACACATCAGGCAGAGAACATGCAAACCACATACATACAGCAGGTGGAGAACGTGCATGGCAGAAGGGAACATGCAAACCGCATACACACATCAGGCAGAGAACATGCAAACCACATACATACAGCAGGTGGAGAACATGCAT
>JAABNX020000045.1:7724362-7746904 GCA_015163995.2 Mormyrus lacerda | reverse complement strand
CCGCCCCCCGAGAAAGGCAATTTGACCTGACGGACAGAGAGACGTAGCTTATAGTAGCCATGTTTGCTATGATGTCTTTGATTTGTCGGCCAGCTCGGTGCAGCTGTGAGATGCTGTACTTTTAAAGTTGAGATGCCGGTGGATGAGCTTTCAGAATCTGAGGCTTTGAGTGAGAGAGATAAAAGTGGGCCATTGTTAAGGCCTGACAGTCGTTTTGTCATTCATGAGGCTCTGCAGCTAAGCAGCTAAGACATCTCTTAACACATAAAAAGCTGTGCAGATAGCCTTAAGCGACTGCACCGCAAACAATGTGTTTTATTGTGGAGGGCAATTCGCCGTCATTTAAATATGTGTAAAGACTGGTCAGAGGTTTGCATATACTCTGTCTTGGTAAGCAACCAATCACTGGCTGTGAATTAAGAACTTTTATCGCACAAGGGAATGCCCTTCGGTCTAATTTGCATTTTCTTTTATTTTAAATTTTGTTCCCATGTGTTTTGTTAAGTCACGTTTAATGTAGAGTTTCTTCGCATGTTTGTATTTACAGGAAGCATGGAAGTTGTAGCAAATGTAAGCATTATTTTCTGGTTTGAGGTCTGTGCGTATAGCACGGGAATTATATGTGTGATATAGCAGATTAACATGCATCTCATCCAGGTATATTGTTTGAAAAATGGCAGCGTTTATCATCGTTTATCATCTGCCATTTGTTATCTTTGGTTCTTTGTGAGTTATGCTGTATCTTTGCTCTTGTTTTGATTTTTATTTTTTAAATATTCCAGCATTCTTGGCTGACCTGTGGAGACATGGGGGAAAAAGAGATACCTAAAAGATATGGATAGTGGTGAAAGTAGCATACAGACTTGCTCTGTCTCCTTGTTTGTTTATCCGAGAGAGGAAAGCTGTTATCTAGCCAATAGCTGTAGAGGTAAACGGCTTTGATATCACCCTCCTTGGGGGAGAAATGGCAGGAATTGTACCATAAAAGTATACCATCACTGACTCCATGGGTTTCTGGATAGCTGATAAGATATATAATATTATGTAATTAGGCTAACTCATCTGTGTTAGCGGGTTTGAAAATGGATTGATAGATTGATTGAGAGATAATGCTCACCAGATATGCGGTTTATGTCCGACAGGCTTTGGGTAATGTTTATTGTTCTTAAACACTTTGTTTAGGATACTTGTGCTGTACGGCAAATTTCAGTTTAGCAGACTGCTAAATGCTGTTCACGGCAGTAAATCTGAACTAGCTTCACACTATGACAATCTTGTAAGCAGCTTAGCCTAATAGCAGCCCGACTGCTTCTCAGGTTACCTCAACACAGACAACAAGTCCCTCCCTATCTACCGCAGTACTGGATCTAATTTTATAGCCAATCTGCCGTGTGCTTCTGTAAATAATTAGCCTGTGGAACTTGGGGACTGAAGAAGTTAATTATGATGAATGTGGGTTAAAGGTTTTGTCTGTTTTGGGCTAGAAAGCGCGGTTCAGCCACTCCAGTGCACCATTCAGTTCGCATGTTGTGTTCAGGTTTAGAAATGGGAAAATGTAAAACAGATAATTCAGTTTTTCGCAAGGCAATTTATCAAGTGGCGAGTGCTCCAGAGGGATGGTCAGGAGTCCATGAAGCGAAGAGGCTTCTTAGGCCACTTTGATCTCATGCTCATGTTTGAGAGGGTAGTGTCTGCTGTTTTACAGTCACTAAATGAAAGGCATGAATATAAAAAGATGTAGCTTTTGAAAATGTCGCCAGGTGAAATAAGAAAGACAAACATGGAGAATGGCATTTCCTTTCTTCCTTTTTGCACTGTGCCATTTATATGATTCTGTTATATCATTGTGAGTAATTAAGGAAATATTAAGCCAAAAGATAACCATGTCACTGTCAGTTGTCTTTCGCTGATAATTTTTCCCCCAAATATGTGTTTTTTTTGCCATCTTAAAAAGACAGCATGATGTCATAAGAGCTCGTGGGAGTTTTGCTTACACAAAAAAATGACCTGAGGGCAGAATGAAAAATGATTGATTCAGAGAGATAACCAATCAGATTATAGAGGAGGTGGGTCCAAGCAACTAGATGAGGCGTGAACAAGACATCTGATTAGTTGGTCCCACCTCCTCTAGTTGCTTGGGCCCACCTCCTCTACAATCTGATTGGTTATCTCTCAGAATCGATAATTTTTTTGTTCTGCTCTCAGATAATTTTTTTGTAAGTTAAATTCCCTTGAGTGACATGATAGAGGAAATGAATTGTGTACGGGCCACTGCAGAAGGAGGCTATATGCTAATTTAGGGAAATCAGTGTGCTGCCGTTTGGGTTGTGACGGCTCAGTCTTTCACAGTCGAGGTGATTCCTCGTTCAATCCAGGCGTGTCCCGCTCTCCTTTGTTCCCCTCCTGTGTGAATGGGCACATGAGCGTTAGCTGATCACAGGTTAAGGGAAACTGGAAGTGCAGGAGAACTTGACGTTGCTCGGAGTAGAGGATTGGCCTCACTCTCTCTGGCAAGCTCTGCACCGAGCGGTCTGTCACAAAAACACTCTTACACATGGGTTCTGCTAGTTACACATCCAGTGACAAATCAGCCAAAATTCGTATTACCTTTTAATAACTTACCTCCATCATGGTATTAAAGCATTTTACTTGAGACCTTGTAAATGAGGTTTCACTTAACAAGAACTTGTCGAAACATAATTGTTATGTTCTCACCCTAGTATGTTTCCCATCACTTGGTTGTGATTCTTGTTATTTTCCTGCATCTTAGTCTATGTTATTTTGTGTTTTTAGTGTTTTGTTTGTTCCATATTTGCAATGCAGAAGCACATCAGCTGTACTGGAGGAATTCAGCTACTGTAAAAGGTCTGTGCCTCTTGGAATTTGAACCAGCAACCTTCTGGCAATGGGGTGCAGATTTAGATCACCAAGCTCTGTATCTTTCAGTTCATGGTTTGTACTTCAAGGTTTTCACAGAACAAAGGACGTCTTTTTGGGATTATCAGTATTAGCGGATAGGCAATGCATATCTTCTGTCATTAAGACCTGGGAAGTCAGCTGTTTGTGTTTTGCTTTTTTTCTGTCTTTCATCATATATGGCCCAGCTGCCAACTCTGTTTTTTACATGCTCTGTTTCTCTGCAATACTTGCCTTACTTGTCTACTATACTTTTACAGCAAGATACACTACTGAGCTGTATCAGTGCTCAGTACCAAAATCTTGCTTACTCTTCCTGGGCTTTCAGTAGAAGTCTGACCAGTATCTAAGTGCAAAAGCACACTGATCTACCATGACATGAGACACTACCTTTTACCCCAAATGTGACCAGCTCACTGGCATTTGAATTCCATCTCTGTGTTTCCTCATTTATATAACCAAAGGACGTCAACACACTTGACACTACAGCACAGAAAAAAAAACTCAACAAAATAAATGTGTTCCAGACCCTCAACTCATATGCACTTGGTATGGAGGGGTAGTTATTTATTTTAAAGACCCATTAAGAAGCAGATACCATCATAGACCTACAGTATTAAGCCAGTAAATCACATTTCCTAATTAGATATGGTAATCTGCTAATTAACGTCGGACTCTTTCGGCTAGGTACAGAATGTAAGCCTTTCCTGGCTGAAAGGAATAGATTTATAAGACTCTTCACACTATTAATCCCTTTACAAGGGTGTTAGAACTGACAATATACTTTCCTCATCCTATAAGTATTGACCTAGCTGCTAATTGTTGTGAATTTAAAGCAAATGGGAATGTTGCAGCCGAGACACGGGATGCTAATGAGAGCTGAAAATGAGTTTATGCGCTATTCGCTTTTTGCAGATTTCGCACGCAGAGACGGGGCGTTGACTTCTCTGAGCTGCAAGTATGTGCTAATGCTGTGCAACTTTCTCTAAACGTGGCGCTAGGCGAAGCTCTTTCATAAGAACACCATCTGCACCGTCACAGCCTTCCATTGGGAACCACATTTCAGATTAGTCTCTTGTCCAAGTATGGGGGAAAGGCTGGACTTAAGTGCAGAGCTCTCACACTGGGTGACCAATGAGCTTTGCCAACAAACGAATCGGGAAACACTCTGAATGGGCGAGCACAGCAAGCCATCCCCAGGCCTGGCCAATCACGTTGCCCCGAGTCTTTCTGTGATTCAGCAGCATGCCGATATTATACGTTATGGTCTTAAAGTGACTTGACATTTCCTTCAGCAGTCTTTGGAGGAATCGATACCTCGATGTCTGCAGTGAGGGGGCTGGTCGAGGATGAGGAGGGTGGGGAATGGATTGATTTTTATGGAAAACTAGGTTAGGTGACATGTTTATTTATCTACTGCATTTACAGAATCATATTTCCTATATATTATCTAATAAAATCTGTTTTTTTTTTCTGTCAGTGTATTTGCCGTGTCCCTAAAATATTACGCATAAGGATTTCAACAAGGTATAACATTTTGGTATATAGTAAATATTGGTTTATACCAATGCTGAGGCATATAGAGGCTTTTTTAATTGAAAGTGCTTTTTTCAAGATTGAGTTTAATGAGACATGACTCTCTCTGTTCTCTCCATGTGTCATTTCCTTCCCCGGGAGGGGGACCCTGACATGTGACCTGGTGTGTCACTTCCTGGTGAGAAATGGCACCTTCGCCCGCTTCTGAGCTGTCTGTTCTGCCTCCAGCTTCTGATGCTAATTTGAGCGCGTTACCTGGGCGGCATACGGGAGCACAGACCCGCTCTGAGGCGGGCTGCGGGACCTGGTCGGGATGACGAGGAGCTTCCTGTGCCCCCCTCAGTTGGCTTAACCGGCAGCTCGCTGGGTGTTATCCCGTTAGCGGCGAGGGGGTCACCTGTTCTCAACATCGACCTCTTTGAAGAGGCTGGGGACCTGCTGGCCCTCTCACCGCCCGCTGTCATCCTCCGGGGTTTGGCAGAGCATCCTAAACCGTGACATTATCGAGGACTTAACACTGAGAGAGGAAGGTATGTAATGTTTATGGCAGGGGGCTACAGTGTCTCTGTTGCCTCACACCTCCAAGGCGGCGGGTTCGATCCGCGTCCGTGGAGTTCGCGTGTTTGCCCAGCTTTGCTCCAGGTTCTCCAGTTCCCCCCCCGCCCCAGTCCAAAAAGCATGCAGTTAGGTGAGCTGCCATTTCTGCCTTGCCCATGGAGTGTGAATGTGTGTCCAGTAACAAGCTGCCGTCCCATCCATCGCGTCCCCCGCCCTGCTCAACCTTCCTGGCCTGGTTATGAAACGTGGATTAATAATATCCTACCTATTGCACGATGACTTAATATATGGTGTTAACATTGTATCTGGTGTGGTTTGGCAATTTGGTGTAGCGTATGCTGGCTGCGTTCGAACAGAGAGATGGTCAACAAACGTAAATGTTTGTTTCTTTTGGCCAAAACAGGATTTAGGGCAAAATCATCCCTCTGAGGGCTGGGAGGCCGTGAATTTGGATTTCTGCCGAAGGGCATGTGTTTCATTGGGGCGTTTAAACACTTTCCTGTCTTCTTTGCACAACATCAGGCCCCACAGTGTGAATGGGCATGTGAGCCCCTTTCCTGCAGTGTATGCTGGGAAAAGCTGTTACATCAGGCAGTCTGTGTCCGTTCCCGCTACGGATATTTAGCTCTGTTCCCTGGATGCTTCAATTTTTTGTTAGCCTAGAAACATGCACGTTATCTTTGCTTTCTTTTAAAGAGCCTCATGCTATTGTGAGCAAAACAGTCATATTTTGTCCCCTATTATGTGTCAGCCGACCTGTTTTTTGCAATGAAAAATTATATTTCTGCTGATTACTGCTGGGAAAATGATGCTGAATAGATGTCTGTGCATTCTGGGCGTAAAAGGCAGCTTCTGTCATATCCGGAGCGATGCAGGCGCGCTCACACTGCACGCTCCGTGCTGTACTGCCAATCGCGCGGCCCGCTTGGCGTTCTCATCCGTCAGGATCCTGATGAGCTCAGCCACACTTCCCAGCATCGCGGTAGCGCTGCCAGGCTCAGGGCCGTGAACAAAGATAAGACCGTGTTCCTGTTACCTTTACCCGCCCCCCCCCAGAGTAAGTAGAGATGTGTAGGAAAGATTCAGAGTGCTGCTCTGCCTGTTTGGGACTTACCCTGTGGTTTTCACTTTAGATGCAAAAGACTAAACTACTGCACTTGATGCAGGCAACTATACATGCCCAGACGTCTCAGCAAATTCCCCACATCTTCCAAAACATTGCAATGGCATTATTATAAGATCTTCGGTCTTCAAAATCCTGTAAAGGAACTTACAAGTCTCCTATGTAAGCTTTGATCGTTTTTTTGTTGTTGTTGTTGTTAATCCCACATAAGTACATAAGAATTCTTCAGTCTTTACACATCCCATCGTTCGCTTCCGTGACACTCGTGTGGAGCAGAGCCTATGGTCAGCCGTTTATGCAGGCTTTTTTTAGAGCACATTTCTGGGCCTTTATCAAGGGCCCAACAGTGATATGATCACTCTGCCAGCCGTGGGACTCAAACCGGCAACCATCTGACCGCAGGCACAGGTCCTAACCTGCAGAGCTGCACGCTGCCCCTATAGGCTGAAATGAAATCACGGGTGATGGTGGCAGAGTCAGAGCTGGATTACCGGATCCAGATTATCATCTCTGACACTGTCAGCTTGATTGTTAAAGGCTGTATTCCCACAACAAAAATATTATGATAAGAACGATGCACCGACAGCCCTTTAAAAACGACTGTGTTGGATGCTGGAGTGTCATAGACATATAGTTTTGGCCTGTCTTTGAGTCTCTGTCTCGCTGTCTGGCGAACAGCATGATGGGAAACTCATTCCTGTGAAAATGTGTGTCTTTCTTACGTTTGTGTTTCTGAGGCTTTGGTATGCTGAGCTGGAAACTGAAATATGTGGAAAAAAACTATTTGAATAATCTGTCAGAAGTCATGCTTTTATTTAGTTTAACGAAGGCGGACATCTTTGGGGTGTTTTTGAAGGCTCTTAAATTTTCCCTGTAGACGCTGCCATCCCAGCGTACGGTCGTCCTCCAGGCCGGGATCTGTTTGCGCTCACTTGATGAATTCGACGTGTTTATGCTGTTGTTTACATTGCCCCGCATACACCCACTGAGCATAACTGTCATCGACATAAAGAGCGCCTCATATCGAGCTCTCTCTACTGCGTTTGCCTTTCCTCAGGCCACAGCCTGACAATTTAATTGAAACAGTTGATTATTCTGCTGTTTGCCGCCGTCTATATGCTCATATTGGAGATATTAGTTGGCACAGTACCTTTCCTGTTTGTAGGGGCTGTACAGACCTCCCTGCAACATGGATCCAATTAGCCCGGCTCTCAGCGCAACCCGCGCTCTACGGCTAAACGCAGGCTGACTGGTTAAGCACATATCTTTGTTATCTCTCCGGTTCTGATCATCTCCTCTTTCTTCAAGACACCACAGCGCTACCTGCGGTTTTCATGCCTGTACATCTGTATGTCACTTGGGGAAAAGTCAAGGTCAGCATGCGCTTGGATGAAAGCCACAAGACTGGCCAGGTTTTGATTTAGGACTTAGAATGAACTTCCTGTATAAAACCTGGTTTAGGTGTTTTCATGTGCGCTAGGAGCTCCTAAACATGCTCCAGCTGGCTTCCCAGGGTGCATTTCAAAACCTCTTGTTCCCTTAAGCCTCTTCAGTGTCTCTCGGGCTGAAGGCCGAGGTCCTGCTGGTGGCTGGTTGTCCATGTAAACCCTCCAGCTTCATGAAGGTGCTTCTCCAGCTTCACACAGGTGCTTCTCCAGCTTCATGAAGGTGCTTCTCCAGCTTCTCACAGGTGCTTCTCCAGCTTCACACAGGTGCTTTTCCACCTTCACACAGGTGCTTCGCTTCCTCTGTTCTGTTTCTCTCCTCGAAGGCGTGCTGCCCCCAGCCTGCTCTTCAGGTGTGTTTCAGCTGTGATACTGAATCTGATGACACCTCGGACAGATCACTGGTGTCAGGAAACACTGACCTAGTCATTCCGCATGGAGAACTTCGCTAATCTTGTGGCTGGTAAATATGATATAATCAGTCACCTTCTACTGCACCGATCCCCCTTCTAGATTAGTTCTGTTGCCTTGTGTGTGTCTATGCGTGTGTGTGTGTGTGTGTCTGTCTATTATATAATAATGCAGTGTCATGAAGTCACATGTCATGACTGTCATGGGAGGCAGAGATGTGACATGCTGGGGCCATGTGACATATTTGGAGTGGGGGGGGGGGTGTTTACGCACTGTTAGTGCGCTGTCATCTGCTCCGCAAGCGTCCCCTTGCCCCGGAGCCTGACTGGGTCCCAGCAGCGAGGATGCTGAAGCTGGCATCCCCAAACCTCCGGTGCTGTCAGACTCCGCTGCAATTAAAGCGTACCGGGGCATGGGGGGGGGGGGGTGCGGCTCTATCCCTGCTAAATCCCTGTTTGTTTCTCAAATTAATGCACACCCTGTGCCACATTCTCCCCACAGCCTGTTTTTAAGCTAATTGGCATGTTTCCTTTTAACGAAAGGAGCTGTCTGCATGCGTAAATGCTCCACCTTCTTTACTGTTCATATATACCTTGACACTGATTTAAAGAATCCAAAAAATTTGAATGTGTTTTTTGCAGCCAATTGTTCCCAAGATGGTACATTTTTAGCAGTGATGGGGGAGGGGCCAGGGCTATGGATCGTCTGCCCAGCCATCATACTCCTGTATCCAGCCCAGGATGGCTTTCTAGGTGCGTCACTGGGAAGGGGCTGCTGGAATTATGATGCTGGTCTGCACAGAGTGGTTATGGTGCCACGGAAGATGATGTGGGTGTACGGCACGCCCCGTGTTTTTGTGCCTTCGACGTGCAATATGTGATTGACCTCTGTGCTGCTGATGAGTAGGTTGTTGGTTCAAGCCTCATCTGAACTGTCGCATCTGAGTCCTTGATCTAGACCCTTAATCCCCCGCCCCCCCCCCCGAAATTTTGAATAGATGGTCTGACCCAATGCTCTCATTTAAGCTTTGCTGTCACGTCTGTATGTGTTTGCAGCAGTATGGTACACTTAAAAAAAAAAAGCCTTCTTACGTAGCTGTACCTGGAACACAGAGTATGACTTCCCTTCCTCGTCACGGAAGCTGCCTGCCCCCTTGCCTCTCCTTCCCCGTACAGGTGGCACCCTCATCTCTCCCCTCTTCCTGCTTAACTCGCCCCCCGCTCTCTTTCAGTATGTCGCTGCCGCCGTGCCTTCTCTCGTCCGCCCGCACAGCTGAACGAATCAAGCTCACGGGTGTCACTTTGCCAAATGACAGTTTAGCTGCTGTGTATGTGTCACCCGTAAAGGATCCTTCGATAGGGAGGAAGGGCCGTGCTGTGTCGTGTTTCCCCGCTCTGGAGTCACCGAAAGGGGCCATAGACTCAATGTTTTTCCCTAGCAGGGTTGATGACACGGTTCAAAAATACTTTTGGTGCATCAGCAAAATGAATTTGGTCACATAAATATTCTTTGCTTTAATAATAATAATAACAGCACCTACATCAGGTGACATGGATGTGCACAAAGGCACAGTAAACAGAGGCTATGGGCTCTGTCTACTTGTCTGACCTGCTCACATATATGTACAGTGTAGAGGAATGTTCAAAGGAAACACACATGGCCCAGTGAAAACGACCTCTTGCTGATTTTGTTATACACTCATCTTGTATGTGGTTCAAATTAACGCTTTATTAATTTACTTCATACGGATCAGCATTAAGAACAAGGTGTTTTTAATTAATAGTTGTTAAGCAGTTAAAAGATTGTTAAGCTTGTTAAAATAACTTCCATCCATCCATAATCAGCAGACAATTAGGATTTTAATGGCAGCTGTATTGCATGAAACGCAAGCTGACTGAAATGAATGAGATAGGTGAATGTGTGTGTCTGCGTGTGTGTCTGTGTGTGTGTGTGTGTCTACGTGTGTGTGTGTGTGTCTGCATGTCTGCGTGCGTCATATTGACGTCACTTGCAAATGATGTGCAAACGTTTTAACCCTGACTGTGTTTTCAGTGTCCCTTCACTGCAACTCCCTCTCCCTGCCCAGGCATCTAGCGGTGCTTAAAAAATAAACCACGAGCAATAACAAGCCGCAGATCACAGAGTACGTGATTGTGCTCATAAATACATGCTGTGGTGAAGGTTTCTTACATGTAGGCCTCAGTTATCTGGCTGTTTACAGGAACCCCTGTGTTACGATATTATCACAAGTAATATCAAGGGGAGAGACAAGCCCAGGCCACAGAGACCGTAAGAGAGGAAATGTTGCTTTGTCTTGCCTCTCTCGAGTTCTGCGGAGGAGAATCCAAGGCAGCTCACCTTATATACTCTGGGTGTTACCCTACATTTATGCAGAGTCTGAAAATGTATGTAGTATATAAAACATTGCACGTGTTGTATGTCATGTACTGATGTATGTTATCTGTACAGTGCCTGCGTCAGCTTTCTGCATTGCAGTGCTTGAATCTGCACAAACTATTGTATTGATCATCTTGCATTTGTTTCTCTCTGTTGTGTATCTCGTATCCTATTTGTATTGTCTGTCTGTGTTTTGCCCTAATTCAGGGGTAGGCAGTCCTGGAGTGCTGGTATCTAGCAGCCTTTCCATCCTACCTGGTCTCTGATGAACCACTCCTGATCTCAGGCAGATAGTGACTCATCAGGTAGGATGGGAAACCTGCTGGAGAGCGACAACCCCAGATTAGAATTGCCTACCCCTGTCCTAATTGTTAGCTGTCTAATTGCCACTGTCTCCAGCAATAGCAAGCTGTGCCAATCGTGCAAGATTCTGATTCTAATAAAAATAACATTTAGTTTAAAAAGCCTCGGATTTATACAGTCCGACTGAAGTCCTTCTTTTTGCATCATTAGCATGTAATGCTTCAGTAACGCTGCACTAATCGTAAGTTGATCCTTCTCCACAGGCAATACCCAAGATGGTGCAGCACCAAGGTTTGTCCACAAAAGTAATGTGAAGTAAAATGATGAAATCTTTGGCTCTACGGGTCCACATTAGCACTTAATTGTTCAAAGTTTGTTCCCAGCGTATTGAGGCTGAGGAAAAGCAGTGGCATCCCAGAATACCCTGTTTCAGGGGAGATACGCGGGCCCTCATGGGAGCGTAGGAGAGGTGGAGCACAGCTATGGAAGCATTTTAGGCTAGCTGACAAAAAAAGAAAGCGTAAACTGTTTACGTTGAGCTGAGTTAAACGCGCATTACTCATGCTTTCCTGGACTACGCTCTGGCAGCCGGAGGTACGGAACCTGCAGGTAACGCGTTGGGATTCCTCGGCGATAAACGCCCTCACAGGCTCACGCCTCATACCCCGCTCCAGTTGGGCGACCGCATAATAGAATTCATTTCAGTCACAGATTTACCTGAGACTCAAATGTGCAAAATAAAAAATGTATATTTCCAGGTGCTTCTGAACCAAAAATAATTTGCAGCTGAGTCAGGATGTATAGCAGAGGAATTGGAGCTAGACTTGGTGTGAATCATGTTGCCCCCGCATGCCCGATACCATCTTTTTCTACACCGTTACTAATGGATCCTGTGGCTTCACCCCAAGTAACACCATCTCTCCTTCAACTAAACAGCAATGCTAACATCTACCAACGCGGTTCAGGAACCAGATAACCTCTTAGAAGCTTCTATCTTTCATAGAGTTATAAAAAAAATCCTAGGCTTGAAGAACTTTTGCATAAATAATCCTAAACTATAAAATTTAAGCATAAACAATAAAACAAAGTAGAGCCTATTTTCCTGGCTGAAACACGTCTTGATGAAATGGTTAACTGGTTGCCCAAAGCGAGTACTCTTGTGTTGCATTGAATAGGAAGTAGGTGAACTCAGTACATCTTTTGTATGTCTCTATGTCAAGCTGCTATACGCATTGTCTGTGGCAAGGGTCATGTAAGCTGGGTCCGGCGCCATTCTGCACCCCGCATTCCAGGCATATTTGCTGGTATTTCAGTTTCGAGCAGACATTCTGGTCCGCATTAAAGATCCCAGTGTCAGATGGAATGCCATAAAAATATATTTTGATTTTATATGAGGTGTGAAGTGAGAAAGGCCAGGCTTGTTTGGGTATAATTGTTCATGGCCTCCATTTAATGATCACTTATCCCCAGCATCCAAGGATTATGCAAGCCATATGTACGGGCACCTTAAAAGGGGAATTATGTAGCGATTGCACTTCTAGTTAACAAGCTCAGGAGACCCCTCACAGCAGTTTGCCTGCACTAAGAGTCTCATCATCTCTTTTCATCTTCCCGCCGCTTTTCTGGTGAGGGCTGCGGAGGCGGCATGGCGGGCATCTCGGATCGCACCTCGTTTTCCATGGCCACAGAGGATGCCGGAGTATCCCCCAGACATTCCCTAGCCTACTGGGAGATACGCTCCCTGCAGCATATCCGGGGATCTCTCCGGGACCCCTGCCCCAGCGGGACACACCCACAGGGCTCCCGTAGAAGCTAACCAGCTGGCATCCTTATAGCCAGCCTGAAGCACCTCAGCTGACTCCTCTCCATCAGATGGATCAGTGACTCTATTTCAAGGTCCCTCTGGATCTCTGAACTCTTCACCCTGTCATAATTAGCCCAACAACTCTACAGAGAAATCTCATTTTGGTCCATGCTGCTTGTGACCTTGATTTTTTTAATTTTTTTTTTTGGTCATTGCCCCCAGCTCATTACCGTAGGTGAGGATAGGGACATGATATTGACCAGCAAACTGCAAGTCCCTCTTCACCACCGCAGATGTCCTCTGTGCTCAAGAACTGCAGCCGCCAAACAAATCTGCCTATAAATGTCAAATTCCCTCATACCATCACTCATGTATAACTTCCCAAGGTACTTCAATCTCTTCATTAAGGACAATCCACTTCTCTAAGCGAGCGTCGAAGCCCCGGATTTGAAGGTGCCGGTTCTCGTGCCTGCCTCTTCAGACTTGAAGCGTGGGATTCTGCTCAAGAGTTTAACCAAAAGCATCAATATAAGCTGCAAAATGGCATGGATGGCGCTTGCAGACCCCTGCAACGGGCCATCCAGACACACCATGAAATTGGCTTGTATTACCGTAATGCGGTATGCAGCAGTATTTAGGGACTGTGGTGGTATTTTGGGTAAACCACGGTGTCGTGAAGTCCCCCCTTGGTGAATTTCATCACCAAGACACTAGTATAGGATCACTTTTAAAAATACAGGCAATACCCAGATTAAAAATGCCTGACAAATGGACAACTAGTGCATGGGAACAAACTATCATAAATTACATATAAATTATATGATATTAGAAGTGGATGTACAACATGGAAAACGCTATGAGAACTCAGACATGTTGCCGGAAACGCCAAGGTGCTAACTAGTTTGAGACGATCATTCGTTCCGGAGCGGGAACAGCCAGCAACAGCCTCTGCAAGTTGGTCTCTCTGTGGCATTTAGGGGGACTCTGGCAAGAGATTCAGATTGGGCTCAAAAACATAATTAGATATAGAGGTGTTTATCTGGACAAATATGTCATCATACATGATAGAAGAGAACGCTTGATTCAGAGGGGATTTATTTCAAATCTAATTTGATTGAAATTAAATGATGATACTTCACTTATCCCCGTGACGAAATTCTCTTTTTGTTTGTATTTTAAGCACAGTATTGTTTGTTTGAAATACCACTGTTCTTTTTTTTATAATTTTAATAGGCATTTCTTTTTATTACTTGAAATCTACCTGCCACTGTTGTTTTTGCATTGTTCAAATAACGGGGTGTATGTTGATATACATGGGATTTATTGAGGCGTTTTTTTTAATCATGGTATTGAATTGGATATAGAGAGTCGTGGAATTTCACTGGTATTGGTATTGACTAAATTTCTGGTATTGTGACATCCCTAGTAGTAACACCACTGTAAAGGCACCCGAACGGCATCCCTGCGTAAATGTGCACCTCCACCAACAGGACCTCAATTTCAGCCCCACTAGCATTCTTCTTTAACATTCTTTCGCCATTATCAAGCAGATGATTTGGGCTTTGATTCAGGCTCGTTTATATGCTAATGGTATTGCTAGGGGGGTGTTCCCAAAGTGGAGCTCTAAAACCATTAAGCTGCACACGGGATCTGTACATACATTTTTTTGTGCGTACGTTCATTTTTTCTAAATCACACTTGAATTTTTCTTAGAAATGATCCTCAAATGTAGGATAGTTTCTATCCAACTTTTCTTTTTAGCAGGCCCCAGATTCACATTTTTCCTCGAGTCTCATCTCTGGTACACTGGAATAAGCCTTCCTCAGGAGGCTGAGAAATGTCATCCCTCTATAGTTAGAAGACACCTTTTGGCCCTCTTTTTGAAAATAGGGCTCTCCACCAATGTTTGCCAATCATCTGGTGCTTTGCAACATTGAAGACACATTAACCATGTCACCCAGTGCTTTCAGCATCTTTAAATGAATGTCATCTACCCCTGCAGCCTTTCCCCTGGGTTTTCTCACCACCAGACCTTTAGCTGCAATGATGGACTCTGATTCACAAGAATTTTCTGACAGTGCCTCCTGGTGAGAGGGCATATCCATCGAGTTAAGGAGCCTTTCGAAGTGTTCCACCTCCAGAAAATCAGCACTTCCCCTCTCTAGCTGAATACACCTTGAGCAAGGTCCCACCTCCCCCTTTTGAAGCATTGAACCATCTTCCAAAACGTTTTGTGAGCCATTCACTAGTCTGTCTCCATATTCTGTCCCAGCTCCTCCCAGGCATGACTTCTCGCTTCCATGGCTGCCATTGTTGTAGCCTTTCTGGTCTGTTGGTACCTTTCAGCTGTTTCCAGAGACACTGATGCACGCATTCTCCTCAAGGCTTGCCTCCGTAGCTTGACAGATTTTTGCACCACATGTGTCCACTAGCTTATCTTAGGGTAACTGCCATGGCATGACTGCCTTCTGCTCTTTCCAGGAAGAAGTTACTCACTTCACACTGAAGCATCAGTCAAATGTTCTCTGACTTCTCATATGGATTATCCTGGTCCATCTGCCCCCCTGCCCACAAGCCTAATCCATTTCCCCCACAAACTCATGATCATTTGACAGTTCTTGTCCATCGTATTCAACCGAGTGTCCGAAACGCGCAGCCTTGAGTCAACTGCCAAGTCAATCGTTGACCTTTGCTCTGGAACCTTGTGCATTTCTAAGCATCCATGCGTCCTTACAGGGTGTTTGTTATGGAAAATATATGGCTGACAAAGGAGTCCAATAAGAGTTCACCAATAAGCAGTTTTCTCTTTGGAACTCACAGCCACGTAGAAGCAAATCTCTTGTCTACTGGGAAAAGCTGCACAGCCTCATCCTGGCTTTTGTGAGCATCCCCACACCCGCTTGAGGTCTTTCAACTATTTGGACTCTATTTGGCTGATTGATTTCTATGTTGCACACCAGCTCAGGCTGTCCCTGTCAGAGCAGTGACATTCCACATTCTCAAAGCGAGTGTCCATTTCTATGGTCAAATCAACCTGGGTCCTTCGTGTTCAGGCCTTCCATCCGAATGGTGGTACACCTTTTGGTCTGGGGCTGCATTTGACTCGTTGGTTTAGGGGTATGATTCTCGCCTCGGGTGTGAGAGCCTACTATTTTGTGCGCAGTGGTGACTTAATGTTTAGGGTAGCACACTCGTAATTGAAAGATTGCAGGTTTCGAAGCTCCAGCCAGCAAGGCAACACTGAGGTACCCTGAGCAAGGTACTGCCCCCAAGCACTGCTCCCCGGGCGCTGAATTAGCTGCCCCCTGCTACGTCACATTGACACATATGGGTTAAATGCAGAGGACACATTTCGTTGTTGCGCACCCTGTGCTGTGGTGTATCAACAATGACAATTAATCACTAGATTCAAAATTAAACTTGACCTCACTTTTCACATTGTGGGCAATAAGCCCACAAGATGGCTTCAGGTAGCCATTTTATATTGAACCTGTCTGGGTTAGGTGGGTTGCTGGAGCCAGGTCTGGCTTCAGGGCATGCTCTCAGGTAGCCCTCTCCCCAGCAGAGTACACAGGTTCTTCCCGGTACCTTTTACCCTGGGTCTTTAGTCTTGAGTCAAAGACAGTCTGGCTTCTCCCGACAGACCTGTTCTCCAAGGGAGGCCTTATCAAGAGCTCAGGCTCCAGACAACAGAGCTCTGTGGATCATTAAAGTAAATCCCTCCACCACACGAAAAGCTCGGTCCTCAGAGAGGCACTGCCGTGGTAAAGTGAATTCCATGAGGATGGCCTCCTAAGTAAGGACCACGCTGAATGATTACTACCCCAGTAGCACAAGGAGCGCCTGATAATCCAGCCTGTCAGCACGTGCCCGATGGGATACGGCTGAATATGACTGGGAGCCATTATTACCTGTATCTGGTGGGAGGGCATTCCTGCTCATTCCGTGCACTGTAATGAGCACCTATATTAACATTATTTTTTAGATAAACATAAAAAATTGCCTAATAAGAGTTTAGTTTATGAGGCTTGACTGTGTTTACACAGATATGGATGCATGCTAACTGTCCTGGATACCCACCCAGCAAAGGCATGACACCCTTCAACAGGAGCTGTTCCATTACTTTGGTTTCCAAGGAGAACAGCCTGTTTCATGATTGATGACTTAAGCCTTGATCACTATACCACCCTTGAAACACTAGAACCAAAGCGGAAGGAATGAGAACATTTTCTGTCCTTGTGCGACATGTATGGTTCTAATGCAGAGCCCTGGGATTAAAAAATATTAGGTTCATAAAAAAAGAAATTGCCTTATTAGCAGGAGTGAACCAATATAATGTGGAATCCAAGAAACTATTATGGTGACCCTTCAGTAAATGATTTCTACTCCACAGGGTTACTATACATGGAAGGCATGGAGGTACTAAATCCCTTTAGAGTAAAAAAGCAGTAAAAGCAGCTGAGAGCTGATGTAAACTAGGTATACAAAATCCAGAGTTACTTAGGTAAAGGTACTTACAAGGACTCATTTATCATTACTGCCGGTTTAATGGTGCGTTCGATTATTTCTTTCCAACTCGGAACTCGGATGAAAACGTCACGAAAAACGTCACTTCCCGTCGGAAACACGCCGCTTTTATGACGTTTATGTTGGACAAGATTTTGTTGTCCGAGTTGCCCCTGTGACGTAATTTCAACATGGCGGCTTGTAGTTTGTTTGCCTCTCGAAAAAAGAATATCGATAAGAATGTGCTAAATATTTTATAAAGCGTTTAATGTGGTTTGACTAGTTTGTGTTTCTTGTTTGTTTGTCTCTCGGAAAAAATAATCTCCAAACGATCCAATTATAATACTCCAAATCTGCTAAAATATAAAGCAACAACACACAGCGTCGTGTTCACGGAGGCAGCCATGTTTGTTCCGAGACGCTGTAGCTCGAACGGGAGATTGTCGGACCTGATTTCACTCAACTCTGAATTTCCGAGTTCCGAGAGAAAAACGAACGCACCATAAGGGAAACATTCAAGGCCTTTTTTACACAAAGGGTATCTGGGATTAACTTCCTAAATTTTTTCTGTAGAACTTAGATTGAGTCCACTATGAATGATATTTAGTTACTTAATGTCCAGACAAGCAGGATGGGTTTAATTTAGTTTTGTCCTTTGTAATGCTGCTTATGTATCGACTTTCCATCCATTGTTAAAGTCCTGGCCGGGAAAATGGTGTAGGAGTTTTAATGCACTTCCAGTCCAATAACTTCAAAATTATTTCTTTAATTCCAAGAACAAAAAAGATTAATAAAACAGACTTTTTTAAAATCCTGAAGTATACAAAAGAAAAAAAAAATCCCCACACCTAAAACGCCACCTTTATAGCGATTTATAGGTCAAAACCCATGTACTGGCAGTCCAACTGTATGGTTACACCTTGACCAATAAACCAGCCAGGGAGAGTGATCACCTGGAGAAAGAGGGAGAAGGAATCACCACAGCACACACACCAAGAGCTCACATATCCAGGTGCAAGTTAAACACACAAAAACCCCAGCAAACCACAGCATAGAGCTAGTGCTTCTGAATTCACCCCTCAATCACTCCATGCAGTGCAGGGAAGACCACACCAACTCCCAAACCTTCAGCACCACGTTCTCCGGCTCTATGGATGGGAAGAAGATCAATGTAATAAATATAAATATAAAAAAACAAACAGGCAAAACAGCAATGACAGCTCCTGGGCTTCGGCATAAACCCAGAGATGCCCCCGTCACCTGGCACCCAGTCTTGCACTACAGCCCGATACAGGACAAACAGCCGCTCACCACGATCCCAGTCGCCCGGAGAAATGTCACGGAAACACCAGACCACGCCCCCTACCGCTTCCCACATCACCGATTCTAAGCAGAATAATTGCGAGCACAGCTGTTCCTACTATGTTAAAGCATTAAATGCAAAATTATCTTCTGAACTAACCGCTCGTGCACCGCAACCCAACACGGGACCCGCAGGTGACAAACCCGTCAATCACCGGTTACATTCGCAACAGGATAAATTTAAAAAAATTTTTTTTTGCAAACTCCAGCCTGGCCCTTCTGTGTTTCTCATTAATGAAGGGCTTCTTCCTTGCTTTATGGGTCTTCAGTGCTGCACTTCACACCACATGATGTTTCCCATTCTTTTTGAAGGTCTTTTTTGAAGGTCACTTGGTGTCATCTTCCGATTTACGAGGCACTACCAGATAAGTTGACGGTCATCTCTGACATTAGAAAGTCGCTTCTGCTCTCTGCCTGGCTGGATGCTGGTCACTGCCAGTGTCTCCTGCTTCACCCTGTTCTTGTGTCCTGCTGTCTTACAAAGTTTGAGCCTGGAAGCAGCCGGCCTCACAGTGCAGCCTCTGCCAGCAGAACCAGGATTAAACCAGGATTTTAAAAACAGATTTAAAAAAAAGTAGTGGTCCCTTCATTTTTTTATAGCTGTTTACATTTGATATGTACATTATGTTTGGCTTGACCTAAGGTGTGCCAGTTAACCATCCCCGTGTCCCAAAGAGTGCCAGTCTCAGGCACTGTGTTATCTGAGCGGGCAAACATCTTAAGATTAGCATACCCATGTAAACCGTTCACGTATTATCCAGCACACGCATGCCTAATAGGAAGTCCACTCTCATGTTTCCATAGATTCTGTGTTACCGGGGTCCCTCCCCAGTGCTCCTTTTGTGTACTTCTCCCCCGTTCTCTGCCCTTGCAGAGACTTTGAAGAGGAGAAGCACCTCCCGCAGAGCAGTAAGCCCTGGTCTCCCAGGTCCAGGCGCGGTGCCCAGCCGTGCCACACGTGCCTCGTCCTATTCCGAGGCTCATTTGTTTCCAATTAGGGCACTTAGGGTAGGTTAGCATATACAGGTTAAAGTCATTTCGTTGCCTGGCCTTTTCTGCGTTCACTGAATGACACGATCAATAATGTAAAAACTGCCCTAAAAAAATCATCTGAGATTTTCTGTGCATTTGCCGTATGTGTAATTTAATTGTAAGATGTGCATTTTGTTTATAAGAGCCGACTGTCCCTACAAAATGGCAATATTAATATGGTTACCAAGCACGAAAAAGGAATACAGGGAGCGAAGTCATTTAGTCTTATTTGCTATGTACAAAATGCAAAAGAGTGCTGCTGTAATGATTACTTTTCCTTTTAAGATGCACTTCCTCAGGGCCACTGTAAACTGCTATAAGGACATATTTGCAACAGTATACAAAGTACTTCAGTGGTTCCGACACCCTTGTGACCTCAACCAAATGACCACGTTTCCTTTCGAGTCGTGGTCTTAGCGGTTTGTCCTGTTTTCAGATTCTCTTGTGGCCCCCTCCTTTCTTCATTATTCATTCTACAACTCTGAATTTTCCCAAACATCATCCATCTCCCAATTTACCTTCACCGGGCTTTGATTTCTAATTTGCATAATAAAACTTGAATCTCGAAAACCCGAAAAAAGCTGAATCGGAACCTGCTAGTTTCTTCTCTCCATGACGGCTACATTGAGGTCAACAAATGACACAGGAAACTTTCCGTGTCCGTGTTACTTTTTAGAGGCAGTACCAGATACCCGTGACCACAAAAATATGGAGCTCTTGGTTAGCCTCCAAAAGAGAGCTGGCAGCTTCTACCAGTAGATTATTCCACTACAGCAAAGCTTTAATGAGAAGAAAGTTACCCAGGGCTGCTACAGAGGGAATAGGAAGCCTTATGGTTAAGATTTATATGCATGGAGGTGTGAAGAGATGTATCAGGCCATCTGCCAAGGAGAATGCATCATCTAGAAAGGCTGATAACGCAGTTGATATGTTAGCACACTTCATCTGATATTACATTAAGGCAGCTAGGAGGTCTGAAGTAGCAAAGAACTTTGGAAAGATCAGGAGGATGACAAAAATTTCCAAGTCATGTTTATAAACCTGTGGGCCAGTTAGGGCCAGTATCCCAGTAGTTATTGTCACAGCAGTCTGTGTGGTAAGGATTAATTGATGGTTGGAAGGAGTTGAGAGCATTAACATGGTCGTGACAGACATCAGACTAGTTGTTGTCCTCAGTGAATCCTCTTGGGGACTAAAAACATGGTGCCATTTACCTGGAACTAGAAAGAAGAATCTTTATTGGTCTATAGCTCTGTCAGTCACAATCCAGAAAATACAACCAGGAACCTGTATCACATAGCAGGATTTATTGTTCAGTCAGGTAATTTGTCAGATTTAAGGTAGTCTGGGCTAAATGTAAGTGAACAAAGGTAAAATCCATTTAAACTAGGGTACCTTAGTCCGATAAGTTATACAGCTAAACAAGAAATCTAGCTTTGTGATACAGGTGCCTGTTCTCTGATTAGTTCAAGGTATCCCAGTTTAAATGGACTTTATCTTTGTTCACTTACGTTTAGTCCAGACTCTCCTAAATCCAACAAGGTATCAACCAATCACAACTTCTGCTTACATGTAGTCAGCCAACAGCAAGCCAGATAGACGGTTGCAGACAAGCACAACAGACAGGTGCAAATATGTATGATTTTGGGTTTGCAAATGTTTTTGACCATTAAAATTTATTCACATTACCTGTGAAAAAATGTTACAGTTAGCAGAACAAAATTTAGTGATCTGCTAATGGTTTTCAAAGTTAGCATGAATGCTAATCCGCTAATGAAAAAGTTAGCTTGTCCGGTTAAAACATGGATATGCAGAACAGCTCCATGTGTTTCCAAGGAAAATGGTTTTGAAAAATGTGTTGCCATAAGCAACCCAAAACAGATTTTGGCTTTAAATATATAGTTTTAAACTATATTATAGGTTGTAGGACAGGGCAGGTTGGAAGGCTTAAGACAGAAGGTAGCAGTGACAGATCTATGTGTCCCTTAGCAGGCTTCAGTGCAAAACATTAACAGGGAAACTTTTCCCACAGGAGGAAAATGTTCTTGGACAATATATGTATTAATTTAGTCAAGTGCCAAGATTGCAAATAGCTTATGATGGGGAAAAAAGTTTAGCTGTGTTTGAGTTTGAACAGCAATATCTACAAATATGGTTTTAAAGGAGGTTAAGGCCAAAATCTGCGAGTATGTTTCCAAATGTTTCTGACACCCAACTCTTTTTTCTCCAAATAAACTGAGAGAAATATTGGAAGTTTTCTTGCAATCCATCACTTATATACTATAACTCTTGCTGTACTATAACAAACAGCAAACAAAATATGCCACCTGACTTTTAAATGAATTTCAATCAGAAATTTAGCACAATAGGTAAATTGCATTTTTTTTTTTTAAAGCAAGCGGTTTTGGTAATTAAAAACTGAAAGCTTAAGATAAAATTTGCAGTCAGGCAATGAAAAGTATGTCAAGGAGGGTGAGCAATGAAGGTTCTGCTAAAGCTGTGCTAGGCCTGTGGGAACGCTCTGTGTTACCTCTGAAAACATCCATTCAGCAGAATGACAGGGACACTCGACAAATCCATTCCAGGAGTGAATTCTTGGGAAGTGCTCTGTCTGAGTGCTGGCCAGGACCCACTTGGGGCTGGAAGCCTTCCTCACAGGAGGAGATTCACTGGACTGCAAATCCGAACCCTGTTCTGCCCTCTGACGGAATGCCAACCACTAACTATGATGTCATCGTGTCCCTCTCCTCTACCGTCCTGGCAGAGGTGGGCTTCCAACACTGGCTTCATTACCACCTGGTGACATCAGAATTACTACAGTTCCTAGCAGTCCTGCTTTGAGATTACAGGCTATGTTTCTCCATGGTGCTCTGATGTTATGGGGCCAGACGGAGGGTTATTATACCTCTCCACGCTGCTGCTGAAATTTGTTGTCTGGCTGGAGCTGAACCCATCGCGACCAAGCTGACCCAGCCTGACCTTTTTGGAAAGAATATTGTCTTGTTATCCAACTGAAATGAAGCGGCGGAGTAGGTCTCCGAAAAGGTTGTCGTTGAGCAAATGAGGGCATATTTGGAAAGAGCATGCCGGATTTTATTGAAAAGTGAAATGAAAATGTATGTTTTATTTTTCCCTCCATCATACAAACA
>JAABNX020000045.1:7689642-7702479 GCA_015163995.2 Mormyrus lacerda | reverse complement strand
CCATCTACCCAAACATACATACATCCATCCATCCATCCATCTACCCAAACATACATACATACATCCATCCATCCATCCATCTACCCAAACATACATACATACATCCATCCATCCATCCATTTACCCAAACATACATACATACATACATACATACATACATCCATCTATCCACCTACCCAAACACCCATCCATCCATCCATCCATCCATCCATCTACCCAAACATCCATCCATCCATCCATCCATTCATTTTCTGCAATCATTTATTCAGGGT
Organism: Mormyrus lacerda; assembly: GCA_015163995.2. Classification (NCBI taxonomy): domain Eukaryota; kingdom Metazoa; phylum Chordata; class Actinopteri; order Osteoglossiformes; family Mormyridae; genus Mormyrus; species Mormyrus lacerda. Next base: position 7,702,207 of record JAABNX020000045.1, on the reverse strand, counting down.
CCTGGGTGTCCAGAGTCTATTCCAAAGTCTACAGGTGCAAGGCAGGGGACAGCCCAGGGTGGGGCACCAACCCATCCTGCCTGCAAAACTGAAAAGGCCTCCTTTGATTCATTAAAATGCAGGTGAGTGTTTTAAGCTTGGGGATCCTGAGGTGTCACACAGAGCTCAAAGAACATACTTTGCTGTTCCGACGTCTTTATCATTTTCTTTAACCTTGAGAAAGCTGACGCTTGTCTTGTCAGTTACTGCCCTGTGAGAAAAACATTTAGCCATATTGTGTATTTATGAGAGTGAGAAGCGTTTTAAAAGCTACTAAACTACCAAAAAGTACCAGATGAGGTTACATGTATACATACATATAAGTGTTTACATGCCTTAATAACACTCTAGATGAGATTATTGGTACGAATCATCACAGCCCTTAATGATGATGCTATTATTATTCTTCTTATTGTTATTATGTTCTATACGTTGTATACATCTTTGGACAGAAATGGTATGATCATTACCCTGCAGGATGATCACAACAGGGTGAGTGAGACCGGTGGGACCAATCAGCATTGCAAACCCTGGTCATCTGACTCTCTTTGCCCAGACGGCCACACCCCTGTCTCACTGATTGGTTAAGGGAAGCGCTTTGTCACCTCAGACAGGAGTAACGCTCTCTCACCTTTAACCATCTCATAAAAAAAATCACAGAATGGTATAAATTCATAAACTACGTTATTCTGAGAAGTTTTTAATATTCTTGCTGTCCAACAGCATGGTGGTCCAGTGGGTTTGATACATCCTGTCGGTGTCATGGCGCTTCCTCCCACAGTCCACAGACATGCAGTCAGCCTAATCCGCATGTCTAAATTGCCTGTCCTGTGTGTGCGTGAGCCAGCACGCTGTTCAGGGTGTACCCCAGCCTGCTACCCCGTGCTGTATGGGATAACATCCAGGTTCCCTGTAACGCTGCTCATGGCTGAAAAATGATGGAATGTCTTTTGACTGATATATATTGATAGAGAGCAGTACGAGCGGAATTAGCAAATGCTTATAGGTGAGGTTTGTAGCATGATGCTCAGTTGCCATACGCATCGACCCCAAGAGAGCCTCCGGTTTAATGCAATAGTGACAGGCCTTGTTTTCAGTTTTCACGGGTAGTCAGTTTAGTAGTTTCCGATACTGATTGGCCACAGAGGCTTCGCACCTGACAGGTGAAGGAAGGCTGGAAAATCAGCAGTGCTCGGCCCTTGATTCGAACAGTCCTGCTTTAGAGAAACAGTCTTTCACCGATCCTATCTTGCTCTCCGTGAGTTTGGGGGTCAGAGCACAGGGTCAGCCCGCATACTGTGCCTCTGGAACAATTGGGGGTTACTTACCTTATGCAGGGGCCCCTATAGCAGCATTGGCTTGCCAGGCCTGAGATTCAAACTAGCAACCTTCTGATCATGAAGTTGTCACACCTCCAGATGGGACTCAAACCAACAATCGCTCAGGAAGCCAATGCCTTTACCCATTAGGCCACTGAGGCGGCTTGTGCCCATTGGCTGAGTTCATCTGTATTTCCCGCTGATAGTGACTTGCGCTGTCTTTGGCTCCCAGAGCCTGTTTTTGGAGTAGCAGCACCCTTCGGTGCCCTTTACTCACAGCGAAGTTGCAATAAGCAGGGATGCGAGTTCTCACTCGGCCTTTAAAGCGATACGCAGTCTCTCGTCATAACAGTACAGATGCACATAAAACAAGTACAGACAGTCCGCTGCTTAAGAACATCTGACTGACGGAGAACTCGTACTTGCGAACGCACTGCCATAGAACCTAATATGCAAAAAATATGGTTTAAATACGATGGGTTGTAATTACGAACACACACACTAGTTTGGGATGCTTGTGAAAACATTGTGCAGTTTCAGAGGATCCTTGGCTCCAGGTTCAGCACAGTATCATATATAGTGATTATTACTGTATAATAATAATACTAATTATTATTATTATTATTATTATGTACTGTATTATTATTTTCAACTTATCTACAAATTCAGCTTAAACACAGACTCAGGCAACGGATCTCGTTCGGAAGCTGGGAACTGCCTGTATGCATCTACGCTGTTAGGACAAGAAACTGCCGCCTGCATCGCTTCATATGCTGAACGCGTCCGAGGTATAAGCGCATCCCTGGCTATAAACAGTGGTAGCATGGTGTGACGGCATAAGCTTTACATGAAGCCAAGGGCCAGCCAGCATTTTCAGGCAGATTTCTTTAACATTATTAATGCTGCAGAACATTTGCCAGCCATGGAGGGACATTAGTGAAAAATCATTTGTTTAATCATGCATGTGTTACAAGATTGTTCAGCATGTAAAGCTATGCAGCACGTGTTTGGTAAGGTATTCCTCACTCCAGCACAGGAGGCCCGCAGTCATTTGATCTGGGGTTCCGGGTTTAGATGTCATATCTTCAGCTTTAAACATTGTCAGAAATATCTTTAGCGGGACTGGCTGTGTTTGCAGGTGTCCCTCTCCTGTAGAGCTTTTCGTTATCTGCAAAGTCAGCTTTGATGGCTGCGGGCCGTCCGCCCCGGAGAACGATAAAGCGACCCGGTCAGGGAGTCGTGTGCGTTTCTGTACCGGCGCGGGCTCATAGTCTAATGGATATGAGAGCAGGAAGGAAGGGACCATGACTTGTGAACCCCGGCAAAGGGATTTCTATGGAGGCGTGGGTGTCGTCTGCATCGCGTGCCAGTGAGCGGGAAAGTGAGCGCACATGTGTTTCTGATCAGGCCGTCTTACAGACTGCCTGCGTCGTGCGATCTTCTCCAGCAGGTTTCTTCTCCCTTTTTCACATCGCTCGAGGTTTACGCAGCTGGCTCTTGACTCCTCCGGTATCGTTATTAACATCGCTTACCCTGTGGCCAGGTCCAAAAACGCGCTCACCTTCTAGAACCTTCCCCACGCCCCCCCCCCTCTACAGCAGATGTCCCAGGTGGCCTCTTCAAACACTCGGCTGCAGACCACCACGCGGTGCCACTGACCTTTTCGGCCCTCTAATGTCGGGCTTGAAAGGAAAATTGGGTCGCAATTTGACGTGTATAAGTGGCACTACACCTGCGCTGCGGCATGGCGGGACGCGCCCTCAGCGGCGTAATTTCGAGACCGCCGGCAAATGCTCCGTGCTGCCCGGATCGCTGTGTTCCACCATACCCCATTAACGACAAGGACAACCCTCCAGGCGAAAACAGAATTGAGTTTTTCGAAACAGAAACGAATAGAATTTACCATCACAGGACATTAGAAACCCGCCTTTTGTCCTGCACTTGAACGTACACTTTATTTTTTGTTATTATTTTATTTCATTTTTTTAGCGTCTTTCTTTCAGGGCAGGCGGCATGAATGTAGAATCGACTGGAAGGAAGGACTGGAGATGGAGAGGTGTGGAGGTACGACTTGGCAGGGGCTGTGGCTCTGAGATGGAGAAAAAAAAAATGAACGGGGTTATTTTGGCAGCAGCCCACACACACACAGCACCGACTGAGCCCCCGCCGTTCAGGGTAACATTAAACAAAACACAGCAGAACATCACTGAGGAATTCTCCACAGAACCTCTCCTAGGATGCCGGCCTTCAACCACTATGGATTTACCCCGAGCACCTATACGTCATCCACCATCCCTCTGTCCACCGTTCACTCGTTTCATGTTAGGAGAGTACACCCAAAATCACCCCCCCGCCCCCCAAGATTAAAGAGGACAGGAGTGGAAACGGGACGGTGAGTTTCTTTGAAGAAGGGGTCGTTCGCTTCGGTCGACGGGCTGTGTAAACAGAGGTGGGCCTTTGCTGCGTTCATGGTAAACGTGAAAGCAGGCACCCCCACCCGAGTTCCTGTATCCTTCCCCAGGGTCAAGACTGGGGCACCGGGTGAGGATAACCACCACGCCTGAAACGCTTAGCATCCGGAGGCTTGGACAGGTGAGGCGGGAGCCATCATCGAGTCTCAAAATGGTCGGCAGAAAGATTCCGCCCCCGCCCTGTTTCCCTCCTCGTCCTGTATTGTGCTTGGCTCTCCTGCAGCAGAGGCAGCTCGCCCTCCAAGCGATCCCACGAGCGGAGGATCATGTTGGGAACATCTGCGCTTCAGCGTGGCCTCCTGGTTATATGGAAGTGCTTCATCACACCTGTGACTGCTTGGATTTGGACGCGGGCAGCCACACCACAGTCACCACCCCCTCCCCCCCCCAAAAGTGATCCCTCCCTCCCGGTCTCTGCCGGTCAAGGTCATATTTCCATGGGCCACTCGAGTCTAAACAGTGGACAGCGGAGAGCCCGCAGGCTTCCTCTTTCCATTTCCTCCTTGGCTCTGACGCCAAATCGCAAAGCAGTCCCTGCGCTCGCTGGCTGATCCTCTGCCTCTCCCCTGCCTTGCCGTGTCTCCTCTCCCAACATCATCTCCTCCATTAAACAGGAAAGGGCACATAACGCCCACGCGGCGGTGGCAACGCACCAAGGAAACCAAAAATTACGAGCAAAACAAATCGGCCATCTCATAGACTCTGTGTGCGAAATGCTACCATGTGACAAAGACGGCATTTACGTTTCCCTTTGCTGAGCCATTCTTTTCTCCATAACTACTTTTCACATGAAAAATTGCGATACCTCTGATTATGCATGAGGATTTTGGAACTGTTTCGGTCTCTGGGGCTTGGAACCATATTCAGTCGTGCTGGTCTGTGGCAGGTTTGACGATTCATCATCATCTTCGGGACAATAGCATTCCCCAACTTTTGTAGGAGGAAAATGATGCAGCCTTAAAAAACACGAGTGCAGTCGTTTATCTCTGTTTCGGCAGGGGTTTAGCCTGTGGGATTGAATCGCCAGTCCAAAATGAGCAGCGTTTGGTCTTTGCGGCAAACGCCTCCTTCTATGCTTACACCTAAGTGAAAATCAACCTCAAGTGCATTTTTGAACTGACAGCGAACGGATGTGAGTATCGGTACAGATGCTAATTCTGTAGCTAGGCTAACACAGAGACTATTGTCGTCAGCGCCTGACCTTATTATAAAGGTATAAACAAATGCAGACTGTTCTGCCCAGCCTCTTCGGTTCGCACATTAACACGGTATTCTGCCTGCTATAATTATATGTATATATGCAATTGTAATCAGTTTATAGGCTGCCATTTTCCACAGCTATTTCACATACCACGTCACCTCTCTTTTTTCCCCTTCTCTTTTCTGCCTCCCTATCTGTCCTTCGCCATCTTCCTCCCAGCTCCTGCTAATCAGGGATACTAACTGCTATGGAAATTTATGTCTACGGCGATCTGGGGGGTCACCTCAGCCCGGCAGACCACCCAGTCCGCTCACCCGCCCCGAGCATTGTAGGCTAAAAGAGAGGAACGAGATCCCTGTGCCATTAAGGTCAGACATAGTGAGGTTTGCTCAGTGGTCAGAGTCGACTCAATTCAATGCACATTTACATGTCTGCCTGTAAAACTCTTGCAGGGACCCTGATGTCGCTCATTGTTTGGTTTCCTCTGTGCTGTTGACGGTGTTTCATTTTCATTTCATCATTTCGTTTGTGTCAATCCGGTAGGATTTCTAGAAAGTTCCGGTAAGGCACTGTGTTTATGCATCTGAGACAGTATGATGGCATAATTAAACATTCTGGTCATTACTCATCTACTACAAATCTGTGTGTAAATCATTTTCTTTTAAAATGCAATATGCGGTATAAGTGTTTTCAAGATCTGTTCTGAGAACTACAGAAGTGATTCTCTTATTTTCTTTTAGAGCATCTGGCTAATATTTCCGTCAGCTGTTAAGGCCACTATCAAGCTCCAGTGTTTACTTTCATGGGTTCCAGTCCTGATGTAACATGCAATGTCACACAGCTGTATGATGTTGTCTCATGTCCAAAAGTAAATATGGAGATGTCTATAGTTTTTGTTAATCAGGTCGACTTTACCGGGTAGAGTTTGTTTTGGTTTTTATTAGCGGGTGTCAGGGTACACAGACCCTCGCCACCTAAACCCTCTTTCCATCTTTTTCTCTTTAGTACAGATTAATAAGATCATTCACTGTCGGGTGGCATTCATTATGTTTATTTTTGGAAATGTAAAAATGCGGTTATCTATTAAAAAAAAATCCAACTTCAAAATTTGAAGTGTGACACGTCAAATTATTTCTGCTATGACTTGGAACATCTCTAACAAATCATGCGTGAAATTAGCCACATGTCATGAGAGAATCTGCAGTCTGCGGTCCTGCTCTTTTCTTTCTTACAGTACATGCTGCCATATCCTCTTCAGAGCTGCGCAGTCGCCGGTCGCCCCTCTGTGCTGCTAGCGGCTAACACTAAAAGCAGATAATGTGCTGCAGGCGTCTGAAAGGACGTCTCATGTATGTCTCTCTCTGCTTTATTCAGTGCACCTCTTGAGGGTTTTTTCTGCATTTGGGAGTGTGGTCTAAGCCAGTCATCCTGAATGAGGAGGGTTTTTTTTTGGGTAGTTGCTAGGAGATGGGGTCTCGGGCTGGAGTTATCGCTAATTGACAGCTGGCTGCCCTGGAGGGCTTACCCTAACCCCCAGACCCCTGGTGTATCACGAGGGCAGGGCAATGTCTCCCCAGAGTCTGAGTTAGTGTGAGAGGCTGTTGTTGCGGGACACTGAGTCTATTGGCCGGGGAGGAGGGTCTGGGGGCTTGGGGGGAGGAGGGGGGAGACCTTGAACCTGCTGTGCTTTCCAATAGCGCCCAGGTTTTGCCTCACTGGCCTCATGACTCATCGGCACCATCTGGAACGACTCGTCAATATGGCCCAAATGAGCCGGCGCTGAGCCGTGGCCGTCAGATATTACCCACTGCAGCAGCAAATTATGCCCCGCATCACACTCGCCTGGTGAACTTTTCTATGTTATGTGAAGGGAGCTTTCGGGGGGGAGTGCAGCGTGTCATGGATGCACGTGGACATTTCTCACCTGTGGTAATGATGTTCCTGTGCGATTCCTATAAGAATATCTGCTGTATTCGCACAGACGCACATTCTCTTTGCGATATTCAGTTAGTGTCGCTTCCTGTCGTTTGATTGCATGAAATAAAACCAGTACGAATGTAGACAGATGTTCCCGTGTTTGGGAGACCGGCCACAATCCTAACAAGACAGATGATAAGAGAGGTTCTCATTTGTCCAAGGAATGAGATATAACAGCTGCAAGGCAAAGCTTAGGGGAAACTTTTCATGCTCCTTTGGTCGCTCGTTGCTGGATAATTGCGACTGGAGCACCTGAAAAGACGGCCTGAATGGGCGCATTATGTGATGCGGACGCCCGTGTGGCCTGCAGCTCGAGCTCCGCCCCCTGGATCGGGACCGTGCCAGATGAATGTGGTGAGTGCTGAGTGACTGCAGCCCTGGTTTAGGAGAACCACAGAGCAGATGCTAGTGAAGGCTGGTCTACAGAGACTCCTCTGCTGCATGCTACTTACACGTCGCTGCGTGATCATACAGCCCAGGCTGACACTCGGTATGTCTGTACACCAGAAACTAAATTAAGCCCAATTTAATTATGGTGAGGCATGCTGCTGGATACTTTCGTGTTCCTGTGGATTTATCATAATTTTACCAAAGTAATATCTGGCCGTGCCATTTGGAACGTGTGTCGTTTCATTGAACGTTCCCAGCTTTCCTAACTATTAAGGTTATGAGTTTTCGTTGGATCTGTGTTTGCATAAACTGCAGCAATTACTCCATAATGCCAATTGGTTTCGTGTGTGAAGCTGAAATTTTATTGTGCGAAAGGACGGACGGTCGGTCTCAGAATGTGCCGCATAAATTGTATCCAGTTTCTGTACTTGAGTTTTGTCCTTGTTTAATGTGGCTAAAATGACATTAGAAGACTGTCTCGCAATAAAGCTATAGAGCCCCCTAACTATCTTTGAATCACCAGAATTATTGAACACCAGGGTCTGGCTTCACCCCAATCTTTCCTCTGAACAATAAGGTCACGCTTCGAGAAATAGGCTTCCACTTCTATCAAATGACTCATCATTTATAAACGTACAATTTGAGCTTTTATATATTTATCATTTTTCTTCAGCTCAGTATCAGGCAGCTGGGGAAAAATTTCCAAAACACGTTTGATATTTTGTTTCTCAGAATAAGCCCCAAGAACTCTAGCATGCAGCTGAATCGCTGCTTTACATGTAGCTGTTTCTCGATGGGCAGGATTCTTGTTGCAAAAAAGTTACAAAAAATGACCTTCCATCCATCCATCCATCCATCCATCCATCTTTCAAATATGCTTGTTGACCCTAGAATCTACCCTAGGCAGCAAAGGGTAAAAAACAGGACACCCTAGAAAGGAAGCCAGTATATCACAGGACACATCATACATAATACAGGAAATTTAGAGTCAGCCACTCACCCAACTACATGTCCAAGTACCTACAGGGAACACCCACAAAAACCGAGCCACCAAATGAGAGCCCATCCATCCATCTTGCAGCCTCCTCTCCAGTGCAAGGTCATGGGGAGACCTGGGTCTAACCGCAGGCAGCACAATGCATAAGGCTGAGATTAACTGCTGATGAGATGCCAGCCAACCATAAGGCACATATATGCACTATGGGGAAATTAGAGATGCCCTATATCCTAGACTGGGAGAGGAAGCCGGAGTACCAAGAGGGAGCCCACAATCTACAGGGAAAACATCCAAACTGCACACACAGAGAGCGGAGGTGGGATGCAGACTCCCAGCCAGGGAGGTGCGAGGCAACCACCGTGCCAACTGAGCCACCGTGCCTCCCCACACCACAAGGATCTCGGTTAAGGAACACAAATAGGCAGTAATGTCTGAAAATAACACATCTATGCACGGTTCACAAGGAGAAGAAGGTGCTACAGGGAACCGGAGGGCAGCTGGTAACGTCTCTCAGCTCTCGTGGCAGGCTGTCCTCCGTGCCCAGAACACCTCCAGAAACAGCACCCGTCCCGCTGCCAGCATGGGCCTCTGTGCCGCTCGCTGAAAGAAGGCCCAACTCGCATGGGTCCATCCATAAAGTCGTGCCACACACCTGTAGGCCAGAAACCGACCATTCTATCACACTGGAACCAAGCAGATTAGAAACGTCGTCGCTTCCTAAGTTGCTTGCGGCACAGTAGCGATTGTGAAGTGATCTGCAATTGGGTCGTGTAATATAAGCTCAGTTGAAGCATGATATAAGATTCGTAACTACCAATGTAACTTGGATTCCCAGCTACTAGATCTGTGCAGTTTATGAGCAGAGAGACAACAAATGCTGCATAACGCCGTCGGACCCCAGCACCACGCCAATGTCAACAGGACGATGTCATCCGCACGGCCACAAATCCATACAGGCGGCTCTTTGATCAGCTGCGCGCGTTTTATCCAGCGGATCTGATTGCGTGTCTCGACTCGCGCTCGATAAACGTGCGTTGATTTGCCTACCTATGGGAGAGGAATGGCCAAGGCAATCGCCAGAAATGCGTCGCAATGCAGCTCTTATGGCAGCAGAAGCAAATGCGAAGTGACGTAATGGCATTTCTAATCTCAGATCTCAGACCTGGAGGTCGAGGCAGGAAGCACAGTAATTCATATCAGATGTGTTGTCAATTGGACTGTCGGCATTTTTTCCACCTAGCCAGGCAGACATGCGACATGGAACCGGTGCCTAGGGATGTAACTAGAGCCCTCACCCAGGCAAAGGTCACATGACCAACGGGGCGGGGCTAATGTGTTCTGTCACACAGTGTGCACTATGATTAGCTCAAACTTAAGTAGTCTTTACAATGCAGTGTCATTAATCGAAGTGAGAAAAGCAGGATGGTTCAGTTAGAGTTCAAATGAGGCCATGAATGGCAGTGTGCATATCGGGAAGGGTGTCTCTCCCCAGTCTTGTTTAAAAAGGGACATAGACCCCTGGGATTGTCTTCAAGACCACTATGCATGTGATGCACTATGGGTAAAAGGGCCCCCATGAGAAATTAAATTTGCAATGCTCAATATGTTTAAAGGAAATTCTGCACTGCATCATGAAAAGGTGTTTTCCTCTGTCTCAGCATCTTTGTTCGAATTTCACCTAGAGATATATCAGATCTTAGTAGGAAGTAGTACTATAAAAACTAAATTAAGTCTTTCATTTATTTGATGCGCAAGGTAATCGAACACGCAGTTCCCATATGTGGAAAAATGTACTGCGTAATAAACTGGAAATTAGGGTCATCTGTTTGATTGCAACAGTAAACAGTCAGAGCTGATGTATGGCAGCTCAGGCTTACATAAACCTGGCTAAGGCTGGCCCTTAATGGCAGAGTGAAGTTAACTTCTAGAGGTGCTTTATAGCAGGAGCAGAGGGAAAATAATGTTAAAGAAATCAATAGATTCCAGCTCTTTCTAAAGCTTTGGGGCTTCCATGAACCAGCATCAGGGCCGTATATTGTCTAAAATGACAAGTTTAGGTTGATGTTAAATCATCGTAAAATTGTGCTTCTTGCTTAAGTCTTCCCAAGACAAAAGCAAAAATGATTGGCAATAGACAAGCATTATTGGGCATATTTGCTGATATGAGCCCCAGAAGCACTGTAGCCTAGACACAGAACCTCAAGGGTTAAACCTGGTGACTGCAGTGTCACTCTTTGTGCTGCTTTGTGGCTTTAAAACCCAGGTGATCCACCATCATTACAGAGGACGTGAATTCCACTGCGTCCCAAGTGTTTTTGGGTCAGGCAGTAATGACAACAATCAGAAATGCACCAGCAAGTCCATATCGGAATGGTAGGAGAGCGTTGAAGTTCAGAGCTGAATCCCATTAAGATCAGACCCCTGCTGTGCTGTGAGAGACGGATCGATACATTTAAAAGGGCGTCTTTGGCACAAGAGGTGGTGTGACATGTTACTGAAGCTGAGCGAGCTGATGCTTTTCGCATTTTTTCCCTTAAACATTGCGTGCTCCTTTATGTTACTTGTTACCATGTTACTAAATCCCAAGAATAGTATTTGTTCAGTCACATTCACCTTGATCAAATTCTCGGTTTGTTTCAATCTGATAACACTCAATTGTCAAAAATATTTCAATGTGAAATTCAGTTAATTTATTTTTCTATTTATTTTTAATATGTATATGTATTTGATACAGAATCACCCCAGGGCACTTTACATTGCTGTGCTTTTTAATACATCATTTATACAGAATGTTCAGAATGTCATACGTACTGTATTTTCAACACAGGACTAAAAAGATTTTCACTTCTGTATTTGCTTGCTTGTGTAAATGTCCGGCCTCAGTATTGAATTGTACCATGTAGCTTTCTCACTTTGCAAAAATGAGGGAAACATGACCAGCGAAGTTCTCTATCTGGTAGAGGTTGGGTGTCAAACTTTTAAAATATATCGCAGAATGTCTCTTAATGCTTTTTTTCATTATGGGTTTTATAAGATATCCGCAACTGAATCGAAGATATCTAAAGTTACGTTCAAGCTTTTAAATATATATTATACTTATCTACCATGTAATTCATGCAAAGATATTCGGAAATGGATTCCTGTCTACTTTGATATTCTTTGGTATGAACGACAGATATCTCGTACAAAGGAACAATTACGGCTATCTCTAAAATGATTCCTGGAATGTCTCATCTCTTTACAGATACCTCGAAATATGTGGCCCGCCGGATGACTGAAGAGTTGGTGAGCTGTTGCAGATTCATGCGTGAGGGTAGGATGCCTAAAAGGCCATTTCCTGCACTGATAGAAGGGTGATGTGGTGCTGGACTGAGCGGGACCCGTTTCCTTGACGTCGTCCAAGTCTCTCATTAATCAGACCTCTTTACCAACCACCTCCACATGACTGTTCACTCACTGCCTCAAGTCTAAACATTCTTTTTTTGGAATCGGGGGAGGAGCGGTGACAGTTGCAGTTGGGTGCCTGTGGAGGTCATAGGTCATAGGGTCACTGTCCCCTTGTTGTGGCTTATGTTTTGCGATGCAGAGCGACAGCAGCACAAACATAATACCCTCTTTCATATATGCTGGCCCTATAGCGATCGTCAGCGATTCAGAACATGAGTCTGCAGTTATGAGAACATTGTTCAGCCGTTACAGTTTATGTTACTTTCAAGTGAAGTGACTTGTTCTTAAATGCACAGAATGTAACATAAACTTTTTGGATATAAACATCCATTGGGCAGACAGCAATATTACGGCCTATAAAGTGTCTTTTTAGCTATTTAAATTCCTCTGTGAGAATATATTTTCACAATTATTGAAATTATATGGATAATCTTTGAAAGCACATTCGCAGTATGTTTTGAAAATGTTTTGTTTCAGATGTTATATAGCAGAGATGCTATCAGCCGCTCGGGATAAATGCGTGAACTCAGCAGGAAGGTAACAATGATTGCAGGCAGCACGTTCACTGACTTCTGTGTGGTTTGCTGACTGTTAAAAAGCTGCGAAGGCCTCCGTCTCTTTCCCGTTGCATTCTGGGAAAGGCATTGAGCAGAGGCCGCTTTAAACAGAGTGCAATACAAACAGTGATTACCGGCCAGTCAATCAGGGAGGCTGATTGGAAACA
>JAABNX020000045.1:7649333-7668833 GCA_015163995.2 Mormyrus lacerda | reverse complement strand
AAAAGAGTCTTATATCTGTTACACAATCAAAGAGACGAAGACATTAAGTATGATGTTAGGGTTTCTCAATGAATCATAATGGACGTCAGAGTGTAGCATATACTTAAAACTGAACAAAATGAGTCTGTTTCACACCCAGAAACTGTTGAAGAGTTAAAGCATCAACGTGTTGCTGACTTGCCCACCAGAGTGGATGCTGCAGCCCTTCAAACTCTGATTCTACCTCTCCCATTGCTATTGTTTGACCCGCTCTCATTCATCCATCATACTTTTGGGTGAGCAGTCTGCCCGTGCCTTTCGGATCCCCACCAATCACAGACGAGGACCACGAGACCCCCCCCCCCCCCCAATTGAATGTTGACACTCTTAATTCTGGACTTTCTGGAATTCACGTTTGCAGGATCTTATTAGGTTTGCATTGACACACCCCATAAGCTAATCCAATTTCCATTGTGTTTCGTAAACTAATTTAGCTTTAATGGAGAATTGCAGTAGTTCATCTTTCACGCTGGAGCTTATTGGAGGAGACAGTAAAAAGGGTTAAGATCCCTATATGCTTTTAAAGGAATTCTATGTGCATCTTCCAAAGAATGTGATTGGTCCACATGTTCTATTAATGAAGGGGCTGCATATCTTAATATACACAAAATGTTTATACAAAGCCTGCATTGACCTACCGGCTGGCTGCCATTAAGCTCTTGTTTTGGCTGCGTCGTCCTTGCTTGACCCGATAGCTTTACGCTCCCACTCTTCCTGGTTTGAGACGGGCGTCAAAACGGGCCCTACAGACAGAGGTAAATAATTCATCAGATTGACAGCATTCACACAGAACTAAATGTGAACCTTAAATACAAACAAAAAGAGATGTGACTGGGTACATTTTCCTATTATCTACGAGCGTGTTGTTATAAGCAGATCGGCTGCTGATATCTTACTGGAGCCAAAAAGAAAATCAGTCTGATCTTAGATATCGCAACGTTCCACGTAACATAGTTCTGAGTCTCTTTGGTTTTTTTCCCCCATTATTTATTTGAAGATCGAAACATTGATAAATCACCGTCTTAAGTAGCCAAATGAATTAAAAGGAAATTTATACAGTATCACGCACCAATTTAATATCACTGAGCCTTATCGCTCCCCGTTCGAATGTCAGTTGAAACAGATGTTGTGTTTTGGAACATGCGGTATCTACAGCAATCATCAAACAAGCAGCGTTTTTTTTTTCCCCTCATATTTTTAACAAGATGGGGATGTAGATATCCCAGAGAGACCTGCGCAATGTCTCTCAGCAGGCATGCGAACGTGATCCGGTCATCTGGGGTCTTGTGAGTTATCGTGGCTCCTCTGAACGTTACTCAGGAAAGCCGCTCGGTCCGAAGCCGTGCTCGTGTAAACGGTTCAGGCCCCGTGATCCTAACTGACTGGCGTGTTCCCGCTGATATGACAGTGTTGTGACTGAGAGTAATTTATTGATGGCACGTCAAGCCTAGGGCACGGGGCAAATGCAGGGAAAGCGTGTTCAGAGACATCAGGTGTGGGCATGCGGATGTCGCGGTCTGAACGCACACACATATCACAATCGTGCACATACAGAGACATATATAAGTATGTCTAGGTGTACGGCTACGTGTTTTCCTTTTGTGGAAACTTCCGGAAACCTGTGGCCTGTCGCACTAGCACTGCTTGTGATTGGACCGCATTCGACCTGAGGGTTCTGGTGCCACACGGTTCACGGCGGGTACAAGCGGTCACAACCCTGCCATCCGTCAGCGCTGGTGTCTGCGTGTCACCCGGCCCGGGAGCGATGGGGGGCAAGTGGGAGGCGTGGAGGCAGGCCGGGGCAGGCCGGGGCAGGGCCACGGAGAGCACACACGCTGGGGTTAACTCCTGACACCTTCAAGGCTCCCCCGTCTCACAAAAAGCCTGTTTGTCTGGGTCCCATGATAAATATTCCTGCTCTGTTTACACTGACCTGCCGTGTCTCTTAGGTCTGTCTCCCACCTGTGTTTGATCTCAGATCAATCTTGGTGCGGTTACTTGTCCTGGCCACTGTAACACCCCCAGCCTGTCACCTCTGCATCACCTTCCAAAAGCACGTCCACCTCTGGGATCCAGGCTGAAGCTGCAGGCCTTGCTCTGTTGGGACGCTAAGAGATCCTCACCTGTAATTCATCTGGAGCAACTCGTTAATTTCTGTCAATGACAGATTTTTAATTATAGCCCCCTTCTTTTTCTTAAATGCATGTACCCCGTAGCCGATATCTTTCATCTGTTTTAGCCTCTGGAGTCGTTTGCATATTTTAAGCACAGATAATAAACAGTTTCCTTATCTTCACAACAGCTATGGAAAACTTCACAGGCTGCGTACCCCAAGAACGGCAGCTGCCGTGCATCCTGGAGAGGGGGGGGGGTGACATTACGTGTGAGGGTGCGAGTGGGTGTGCGTGACCAGACGGTCGGCCGAATATCAAAGAGAAGTGATGGACTCAGAAAACAGCTTCTCCACCGTACTGGACAGAAGAACAAGCCTCACAGAAGCACGCTGGAGATCAGAGGATCTTTGACCCCTTTTCAAGAACATTCAAATGTACCAGTTATACTACGCACTCACTGACAATGCAAAATGTTGTGCATTACCATACATATACATTGTAATGGTTACATTTTGTATAAGACTCTATGAAAAGATGCAAAGACCCTTAACCCCCAAGCATTATAGTTGATTATAATACTTCAAAAGCTTCATAAGCTCTATAATGCATCTTCATCTTCAATGAAGCTCTCATCTATAATGTACTACAGATACCTTCATAATGCAGTGCAAAGCATCCTTAATGCTTATACTGACCTTTCTAATGCATTATGAAGGTATCTATAGTGAGAGTTAATGAGAGTTGTAGTATGAAGTATTATAATCAACACTATAATGCCTTATGACTGTTAATAGAAGATGCTGTAATGCTTTATTAATTCTTATACTGAGCATTATAATGCACAATGAAGTTATCCATAATGAATCATAAATGACAGCTTTAAGTAAAGGGTTCCCGTATACTGTATACAATTTATGAATTTGTATTTTTTTGTCCTCACTATTTTGTTATTTATATTAGCTATTATATGTTGTTTTAGTCTGCAGGGAGTTACGCAAGCAAGTATTTCATTGTACTTGTACAAATGACAATAAAGGACTATGTGAATCCTTTGAGTGTTTAAATTACAGAGAGTGCATTAGCCCATCATTTTAGTGTATGGCATGACTGAGTATAGCATACAGAGCATAGAAAGGGTAATATTACAAACAACGTAAAGCTAAGCTAGCACCTGAACCAGCTGACGATACTTACTTTTCCATGGAGTACTGAACCAGCTTACGATACTTACTTTTCCATGAAGTACTGAACCAGCTTACGATACTTCTTACTTTTCCATGGAGTACTGAACCAGCTTACGATACTTCTTACTTTTCCATGAAGTACTGAACCAGCTTACGATACTTCTTACTTTTCCATGGAGTACTGAACCAGGTTACGATACTTCCTACTCTATAGTTTTATAGTTTATTTCTTTGCAGATGTTAAAAATGTCTGAACAAGAATAGGAATTGCTGATTACAATTGTTCAAGTTAATTGTTCTCAGAATTTTGTCATTCCATTATGCTCAGTTTATTTGGAGGTACATATTCTGGTTTGCACAAGCAAAGCATTCCATATTACCGGACTCGAAAACAGCTTTTGGGGTTTTGTACATCTCTAGAAGGTACGCAACAGCTGTTTGTATTTTATATGTGAGGGAGTCAAAATCTCTGCTGCTGACCAGAATCCATGGAAGGTGGATGTACATTTTAGTTTGCCGTTAAGAGTAAGTGATCCAACAGCTGCTCTCATGCATTCCAGAGGACAGGCCGCTCCGTGGTACTTAGAGACCAGCCATAAATAAAACCTGACACCACACCTAGATCAGAGCAGCAGGGGAGATTTAACAACAAAAAAAAAATGAAGAAAAGAGCAGAGCCAACACCAGTACCTGTGAACATAAATATCCAGCTAGGAGGGAAACAGGAACAGAGAGATGAGCACGGAGAGCCTTTTAATTATTCATCTGCATCTGAACGGGTGAGTCGCAGACACATCCCGACATGCTACCGGTGAGGACGAGGGCCTTGGACAGGGGGTCCGCGTGGCGGCCGGGATGCGTAGTAAGAACCGAGCTGTACCAGACATTGTCACATGATCAAAGTTAGCAGCAGAGATCCCGTCGGGATGATGCCGGCAGCTAGGGGTCTCCCCGGGGCCCCCACATGGACCTGTGAGCGCTGCTAATTACACCCAGACATAACGGGCAACCTCTGCAGGCACCAGAGAAGCAGCTACTGCCGCTTTTGAGAATCAGGCTTCCAGCTCAATGATTCCCCTTTGAAAGAGGAGGCGAGACACCCCCACATGCGGGCCGAGCGGGACAGAGAGAATACTTGGCACCTGGCTCAAGACAGCAGCCCACCCTTGCAGGTCCTGTGATGCTGTCCAGGGAGTCTGGCTTCGCAGACACTCAGACCTCTTTCAGCACTTCCCGGTTAGCTGGCCGAGGTCGCTGACAAGCGCAAAGCGTCCCCCAGAGGCAGATCCCACGCTCTGTGGCCATCACCCGCCACGCTCACGCATCCAACTCAGAAAGGTACTTTGGGTCAGATGGCACAGCCACTGAGCTGAGACAGACAAACATGTATCCCTGTGGTGAAACAATGTTTATACTGTAAAAGGATAACCACCACCAGGTACTGGATAACTGGTTATGACAATGGATAGATGGATGGATGGATGGATGGATTTTAGATACATGTATCATCTAACACTTGATACTGTATGTGTATCTGAAGCATTGTAGTTCGGGTTTGGTGGACAATGATGAAATGTGTGTCATGTGGAGTGAACCGTGGCTTGTGATTGGACACAGAGCACAGCAAACATGACAGCTGACATGCGGCCAAAAGCTCTGTGTGTGTGTGACACCTTGACTACCTTCCGGCTAGCAGTGACATTGTGGCATCTGAGCGGAAACCGGCGGCGGACAGCCGTGTCTGGGCATAGAGCCGCACACTCAGGACGCCCCTGTATTATTCACGTTGTCCTGTTATTTCAGCCAATTGTTTGCTTTTCAGAGGGAAGGGTTTGCCGGGGATGGGGTAGGAGGGGGGTAATGTTTGGTCTAGCCTAATTGCTGTGAAATCGGTCCATAACGAGACGGTCACACTTTGTATGTATTTTGGCCGAAAAATAGATTGGTTTTTATATTGAATTACTCACTCCATTATCAAGCGGGTGATTGATTGAGAGCGCTGGCGAGCAGGCAGAATTAAAAATCCCGCCCGAGTGACATTTAGTAAACATTTTCAAATTCTCATTAATTTTCAGAATCAAAAAAAACATCATATTCCAGGAACAAAGAAAATAGTTATTGTGCTTGCGTTTGTTTTTGAAATTTTACGAATGCTGGGGAGGGAAGGCCAAGCAGTCTGTAGCTGCCCTCTGGACGAGGCGTGCCCCTGGGGGCATTACGGTTCACATACTTTTTCAGACGATCGCACTCAAACAGCAGCTTGAAGACTGACCCTCTGAACAGGAAATGGGTTACCAGAGTGCCACCTGGTGGCAGATTTAATCCTAAATTTGCGTGGCGTGCCGTCTGAAGTAGGTTCTCACCTAGCAGCCTGTCGTCGCTGCTTAGGACCTGTGTTTGCTGTGCCTTGTTTTCTTAGGTGACTCTGCAAACTCACGCTGACAGGAAAACAATGAGATGTTAAAGCAAAGGGTCTACATGAGCCTGCGCGATCCCCACAGTCCTGGGTGCTCAGGCCAATTAGACCATCATAGCTGACTCCACTTGCCCACAGAACTCCCTGCTTACAATAAAGTCTTACAATATGATCCCTGTTGAACACAGAAGACATATGAGCAAATCGGGGTCTCAGAAGTCTCTCAGAAGTCTCTTATCCTGCACTGGAATTAACTACCTTATCTTTTAATTATCCCAAAACCATTCATTTCATTCTAAGGCACGGAGTTTGTGATGTCCTCCTGCAGTGATTTACGGTGTCAATTCACAGTGCTCTGCAAACGTACACTCCAAACCAAACCGAATTATATGCAAGCCTACATTTATTTGTATTTATTCATTGTGCTGATCACGCACAGGTGCAGGTTCTTTAAGTTTAATTTCTTGGCTTTAATTGCTACCAGTGCCCGATTGTTGCAAAAGGTCAAAGGTTTCCCTTCAATGTCAATCTGTTTCACAGATGTCCACAGGATTCCTAAACCACTGATTGGCTGCTGGGATACCTAAAGAATCGTGAGGAACTGATTGGCTGCCAACGACTTGCCCTTGGCACCTCTGTTCCTCCGCTCTGTTGACACCCATAGCAACATTAGCCCTTAGTCTGGCACCTCCACAGACGTCCAGCAACATGTCTGAGCCTGTCAACTAAATATAAACTTCAGAAGCTTCAGAAGTGTTTGCTTGCGTCCCTCAGCTGACTCAGCTCTTCGAATTCAGTTCTTTCCGTCGCTGCTTGAGGCGTTAAAGGAGAAACATCCAACCCTCTCAGCTTAAGTCAGCTTGCTGGCTCGTAACTTGAGACGACTGCATGAGATGTAAAGAAAAGTTCCCTGTTTTGGCTTCACCTTTCCCTTTGACGCTTTCCTCTTCCCTGGCGGCAGGGAAGGGCACCAGGCTCCAGTCGCGGGTGTTCGCCCTCTTCCTGCTCTCGGGCTCCCTCCGCGAGCTAGCCATGCTAATCGCTAAAGTAGCCTGGCTTTATCTGCGCCCCTGGCACCTGGCTGCCTCTCTCCCGCCTGGGGGCTCAGCTCCACGTGGGGGCCATGGCAGGAAATCATTCCCGACGCTTATCTGCAGACTGGCAGGGCAGCCATGGCGAGGTGTCTGTCCCCGAGCTCATTTCACATGCAAGACCCAGCCCCCACCCCTAAACAAGCCTGTCAGAGGGCCCGCCACCCCATCAAAGGGCCCGTCTGCTCCCCGCTTGCATTGAAGGCCCAGCCCCCCAGGACACACGCTGCTAATACCCTGCACTCTGCTTGCTTACTGATCTCAAAAAGCGGCAAACACACAGCCAGCTTTTCTTTTGAAAAAACCTGGACTTGTTTTACTGCTGTACTTTTTCCATATTGTCTGGCCCGATGACATCATTGTGTTTGCGCTCTGCACTTTTTCTGCATGTCAGGTGCCCGTGTGCTCTGTGAGGCTCACCATGGCGGAGAGACAAGCAAGACAGCTTGATTAATTGGGATCCTACATCCTTTTTCTCCTGTGTCTGAGTCCTTATTGAGTCCCCAATGCCAGAGGGATATTGGGTCTCGACGGCACTTCCCAGGTCTACCACTTCAAGTTGAGGCAGAAAACAATAACGGTTCTACCAGGCAGTAACGCCACGAGCTGATGGCTGCGTTGACGCATCAGATGCGCTTGGATTTGGAGTTCGCCAGCTTAGTCGATTAAAATAAAGGAAAGGGCTCATCCACTGGCATGTCTCCACCGCTGAACTGAGCTTAACCCGGGTCGCCTTATTTCCGGAACAAAGAGGCTATAGGGAGATATGAAGACCCCATTAACCGAAATCAAGGGAGCATTACAAGTTCATTAAAAGGCCCGTCCCGTTAGAGTTTTGCTGCGACACCTCACGGACCAGTGCGGGAAGGCATGCCTCAGAGCGGCAGGGTAGCGCATGACCGCAGGGCACAGAGAAAATGCACGTATTAAGCGGAGCTCTTTATCTCCCCGTGGTGGATTGAAGGTTTTATTGGAGGTTAAACAGTGCAGAGCCATATGGAAAACTTTCTGCATTCAGAGCCCTGGGAGACACAGGGGTAGGAGGGGTGGTGACATGGTCTCCGTAGAGTTTTCGGCACAGCTTCCTTCCCACAAACCTCTGTACCTTTGATCTGGACTCGCCGTGTTTTCGCTCTGAATACGGAGCCCAAGTGCCAGCGGACGGACGGACGGACGGACGGACGGACGGGTGGATTCTAAATATTTGTGTCTGTTCCTCTGTGTTTCTCCACACGGGGGTAACTTCCAACTTGAAGTGAACCAGAATGCCAAGAGGAAGCTGGCAGCGCTGCAAGAATGCAACTGTCTGTTTACGTGTGGCCACATTCGCCCTAGCTTCTCCTGTATCGTCACGTGGAAACACCAAGGGCTGCATCTCAACATCGGGGCTAACTTCAGAGGAGCCCATTACTCACTCGCGGGCGCTTCGAAAACACGCTGCTATGGGCACAAACACCCCCAACACAGAAACAAAGCCCTTCAGCACTCATCCCAATGGTAAAGGGTTACTAGATAGTGACTATCCTTGTTTTTCATCGCTGTAAGACACCATAACCCTTTCTTTACTGGATTATAGTGTGTTAGCATGGCTGTCATTTGTTTCTTTTCAAGCTTGTTTCCTGAGAGTCTCGTATGGGATGCGCAGTGGTTATTAACAGGAGGGGTGTTTTACCAGGCACCCGAAGAGCTAAGCCACTTGGGCCACACACAGAGAGAGTGTCGGTTTTGGCCTTGCCGTCGCCGTGGTGATATTGTAGTTGGCTTCCCGCCTGTCTCTATTCAGCCTCTTCCCCCGAGTGTTACATTATTACAACTGTCACTCAGACCCCAGAGGAAGAGGCCTTCCTGGAAGAGCACAGTGAAAAATGCCAAACCGTAAGAGTAACACTTTGCATCTTTCCTAAATCATCCTCTGTGTTCTTTTTTCAGTCTTTGAAGCATTTGCATGTGCCGAAGACCGCACTAGGACTTTGAAATTTCTTGCAATTTTCTGCAAACTGTCCTAAGAATCTACCTAAATTAACTTTGAAGGTATGGGATCTAAATAGGTTCGTAAGCGCATTTTACATTTATTTAGAAGATGCTTTTATCAAAAACAATGTACAGTTGAGGTAGAGTCAGCCAGTATCCCTGCGGCAATTGGGGTTAAAGGGGTTTTCTCAAGTGCCCAATTGTGGAATCACTCTGCCGACCATGGGATTTTAACCAATGACCTTCTGACCACAGATACAGAGCGACACTGAGCGGCAGAGTGAAGATTCAGAGCTGGGATTTTTAATTATTTATTTTGTGTTGGATTGACCCTGCAGGAGGATCCTGGGAGTTGTCGCAACCTGTCCCTTTACTTGTCGCATGGCAGCTGAGGAAGGTGTGGGTTCAAGGCACATGTGGCATGCCCTGTGCCGGTGCCCTGACAGGCTAAGCGGGCGGGTGGTCGTGCAGACACATGCAAAAGTGCAGGGTTTTCTGTGGCTTGATGTCTACAGCACCTCCTCCTGGCAGCTCCCCGCTCCGCAATGTGTCTTCCAGCCAAGACCGCAGGGCAGGTGATCTCTGTGACCTTTCCTGGCAATCACCAGGTCCTTCCCACTGAGGCTAGGGTCTCCAACACACGTTCAGACTCTCCGACAGCCTTCTTGGGTGGAGGACAGTTGTAATAATATGGGACCCCTTACAATCCTTCGAGTCAGATAAAACAGACTACACTTGCATAATCTGGTCTGCATTTCACAGTTTTTCTTTTAATAGCATAAAATATCATGAAAAATGAAGACTAGCAAAGAGATTCTACGTCACATAGTGTGGTAAGCTCTTAATGTCGTGTTGCATAAATACAAGAAAACATGCAATGAAGATTTTTCCTTCGTTCATTATCCATTCGTCTCTTTTAAAGGGATTCACTCTTAGCTAAAACAGCAATATGTGCTCCAGATCAGGCATGTATGCGACTCATAAGGGTGTGTTTAAGTGAGTGCCATCCTGTGAAGCTCAATTCATCTGCAGAACACAACAGGCAAGATCAGGGTATCGGGATGGAATTAAACACAATCGGCATATTCATGTTTACGAGCATCCAGTGAAACATTGTTACAGAGTAAAGTGACCGATTCACTGCCGGCCAAAGAAATGCGGGTGTGATGTGGGAGAAAAGGAGTCACCCCTGACCAATGGGAGTGCATTAGGTCAAACCGCGGCTGATCGGGGCCACGGCAAAGATGAAGCATGGCTGCATCCCGTAGGTCTGAACCTGACTCGTCATTTAATTCGTTAGGAAACACACAGACAGACTTCACCGATTCCAGTGGGGGGGGGGGGATTCTGTTGCTTGCAGGAGTGAAGTACATAAAGTGCACAGATACAAACATATTTCACGAAACAAAGAGGAAGTTCAAAGACAGAGCACAGAGTGCAAACAAATTTAACAAGTACATAGTACACAAAACATAAAAAAGAGTGAGAAATAATTATTAATAAACTATATTATTTACTTCAGGTAGCACTTGACTTTCGCTACATTAAAGATGCAGCCATATTTTAGAAAGTATTGTTTTGGAACGTCTTCTTGCCCTTACAGACAGGTCCTAGTTACTGTTTAGTGATGAACATTATTAGGCAGCAAAACAGCAGCGTCTGCATGTTAATGCGAGAGCACACGCATGTTCCCATGCACGCACACACCCGGCGATATGTGTGCATGCCATGACCTGACAGCCAATATGTTTACATGGCTTGCAGTCAAGCATCATTTAAAGCACAGGAGGACGTCTATGCTGTGGATGAGGTTTAAATCCCAACCGAAGAAATTCATAGCGTCTTTAAAATGCACCCAGATGTTTATTTTCAAACATTCCTCAATAAGCGCACAATTCATTTAAGTTTTTATTTATTCGTGTTCAGACGCTGTCGTTCGTTTGTTGCCGTTGGAGACGGCGCTGCTGCCGTAAGACCCGTTGGGTTGGACATGCCAAACACGATCAATCATCTTCAAAGTGCCATCTGCTCCTTCCATGTATGATCCATCATGGACTGAGTCTTCTTCACACATTTATTTATATTATCCATTTCAAATGCTAATAAGCCTCCGCGCTCCTGCACGTTGAGTCACAGAGAGGCTCCGTCACCGTTGCCGGCTCGTCTAGCAGAGTTAGACAGACAGCACGCCTGAGTCAGGCAGGTGACCGAAGCAGCGAAGCTCTCCGGTCCACAAAAGGCGCCTTGGCGGCCAAGTGGCACGTCGACATATGAGCACATCAGGCTGGATTCGCCTCCGTCGTGACTGACCTTCCGAAGGCCATCTTTTTGGACGCCTAAAACTGGCTTCTGCGGATCTTCCACATAAGAGAGCACGGTGATTTCCCTCCAAATACAGACATGATTTTCTGATCAGACACGTCTCTGCTTATTTAGTCCATGGTTCATTCCCATATGTGCTGGCCGGACCAGATAAAACCTGAGCGGGCAATAAACAGGCATCAGCTCCGGGACAGATGTCCTCCATAACCCCCTCCCCCCCCCTGAATTCCACAGCTCCATTAAAAACCAGCGCGTCTGTCGCACATCTCCAGCTGAAGGTTGCTCGTCACCCATGATCAAACATAAACCGGGAGCTGCAGAGGCCCGCTGTTGTCTCGGGAGGTGGTGCTGTGCCCTGAAGCGTGGCCACGCCGAGACGAGCGAGATCCCCCTACAGAGCTGCGATGAAAATCTGGATCTCCTACTCTGAGCCTGCCTTCCATATCCAGATCTCCAGCAAGCATTGGCCATTCTGCTCTACCACGGCTTTTCATGTTTTACCTTCTATACAGTCACAAGGCGTCCGATCATATCACGATGAAGTAATCTGTAGGATCTTGGGTAGGATCAGCATTAGGAGTATGGGAGCAGTGCTCACCCCCAGCCTTGCAGCTGATGTCAAGTCAGCCCTTATTGAGGATATTCCTCAGATTGCTGAGAAGTAATTCGCTGCCTGACACCGGGAACGGGCAACAATATAGTTCAATAGTGGGCATGTCACATGCAAATTGCAGTGCAGATCTTGCATAGATTGACAGTGGTGCACAAAGTCCAGTTATGTGGCTCACATTTCACTGTGTGCTTAATGCTTGCTGTTCGCTCTGTCCATATGTTTAGAGTTAAAGCATGTGGTTAATGAGCATCGCAGAACAATCAAGCGCCCTGGTGCACCTTGCTGGCAGTGTGTGGCTCCGGGGGTGATGGACTCTGTACCTGTGACCGTAAGGTTGCTGGTTTAAAACCCAGAGTTGGAAGAGTGAGGTCAGAATTGGACCCTTGAGAAAGGCACTTAAGCCCCAATTCTTCTGGATTTGGCTGACCCAGATTTCTAGATTGTTTCACGCTTTGGATAAAAATGTCTGTTAGATAAGTAACTGTCAATGTATGTATATTATATAATGCACAGACAGGGGATGGGCACCTTCTCACCATGGAAGAGTAGCAATACTGCTATTTAGTCTCACCCTTACAAGATTTCTTTGTCGTTAGTCTGGTGCTGTGAATCTTCCTCTCTGCACGTTCCGGAGCAGCGGGGATTGTCTCCATCTCCGGTAAAACACCCCACATTCTCCTCGGCTGAAAGTCAAGGATGTAAGGAAGACTGTGCTTCCTCCCTGCAGTGCCTGCGTGTGTCTGATTCGGGCTGATTTATGGGATATCGGGGCATTATGTTACTACGTGGTAATCGTACCCTCTAAGGTCACCGAATGCCATCATTTACATGCATCATGTGCCATTTGCGAAGGTCACACTGTTGAGGTGCGAAATGTCCGGTACCTTGCATAGCAGAACCTTTTAGCCTGTTAACATGTGGTTTAAATTCCACACATGTAAAGCAGTACTTTAAATGAGCTTTAGGCACACTGTATGTCACACTCCACTGTACAAAGGGTCTTGTGCCCAGAAATACATTTCCCACAATCCCGTGTGTTTATGTAAGCTTCTCAGACCCCACCGCGACAGGGAGGGTTAACGTCTCGTTGATGGTAATGCTATTAACAGGCCCGTGGGTGAGCTCCCTGTGCCGCAGCCTCCGCTGGGCTCCAGGGACCCCAGACAGGTGCAGAACACAATCTGTCCTCAAGGCCACTGTCACCTGAGCTAAACTGCACACACAGACAGAGGTCCTGTTCTCAAAATATCTGCACACAACTGCGGGCACCCCTGAGCGTGTCAACCGTGTCAGAGGATAATGGTCCCTGCCCTCCTGCGGTCGACTGTTACCAAGGAGATTTTTATACATCTAGAGTTTTTTTTTTTTTTTGGTTACAGCCAAGGACTTTTCTCCAGTATTAATGTTTGGTCTGTTTGTGATAGAATGCATGCAGAAATGCCTCACACTCATTCTGCTCTCCAATGTCACAAACCGTTACTAATCATCAATTTGTGAGCAAATGGGCATTTTTTTTTCAGACCTTCTGAGGCTTGTGATGTCAGTTGTTGGTAAATATAGGCAGTGAAATGTATTTTTTTTTACAGATGACTGGTTGACTGTGGTGGGGGGGGGGGGGGGGGCGTGTTGCTGTGTCACAGTCCTTGTTGCTTTATGGCTGTACTTTATCGTCACCTGTTTTGGTCACGGATTTGGCCTCTCTTACCCTATAGCTAATCCTGATGGCATCAAACCCTGGGTATTTCAGGTTGTCTCACCAACATTAATCCTGTTGAATTATGTAATAAAGTTGTAAAACAACGATACAGTAACAAGTAAGCATCCCGCACCAAAGATTCTAGGCTCCTACCCATTCAGAGTCTTCTTTTGATTTTCTGCCGAGATTTGGCCACCCACAGCGTGCTTGCAGCGCCTGTCGCTTGTCTTTTACAACATAATACACTCTGGGAGATCAAAGGTTGTGTGAGCCGAACACCTAGAACAGTAATTAAAAATATGACATCTTTCTGAATAGCTTTTGTTGTTGCTTTTCGTCTCCATGCTGCAATCTTTCAGAACGTTTAAAGCCAAAACGGGTCTGTTAATTTCCTATAATGACACGTTTCCTGCATTTTCTGCAGCGGCGTGAACGGGTCGTCTAAAAAAGGAGCTGAAATCAGAGGTCCTTTGCATGGTGTTCGATAAAGACGGTTGTGTGCGTCATGGTTGATGCTGTGGACAATACAGAGGCCTGAAGTGCAATGGAGACTGGCTTTGCTTCAGCTATAAGCACACGTCAATGTACCATCACATATTAACATGGAATTCTGCTACTTGTGAACATCACATCACTGAAAAACTTTGAAAATATCAAAATGAGGTAACATTGAAGGGATTGATTTTAATTAATTGCATACAGATCAGAAGAAGGGAAAGTGCTGCCTGTCTGCTCTCTTCACCCCTGATGTCTCTTTCTCATTCACTTCTGCATCCCTCTAAAATTCTCCGTCACCAAAGCAATAAGAAGAAAAAGGCAAAATCAGCACCATCGGCCTCGATTCAGTGTTCTTCAAATTCTATAACTGTTGCTTTATACTTACAGTGTAGAAAGAAGTCAAAATTACTTATTACATTTAATATTAAATTGGAACTGAGGACATCGGAGGCTCCAGACCCACTTCCAGAATCCCTACCAGGATAAATGGATGGTTGGATGATGGTTGGATGGGTGGATGGATGGATTTTGAGGATATTATGGAGGGGACTGAGCATGGGATGGTGCCTTACGAATCTGAAAGCATGTTTTTAGGAAAAGTTTTGTGGACAGTTCTACTGAGCCTGGACTTTTTCTTGGCAGGCATTGCATCAAATCGCCCGGCTCGACCACGAGCCGGCAGAGTCCCACGAGGGATCTGAACCCCGAGCCTTCGCAGTACCTGGAATCTCGAGCTCGCCCACACAGTCCTCTCCCGATCCACTCTGCCTCCTGTCATGGAGCCACCGTGGAGCTGTCAGCCAACATGTCCGTCGACCCCGCGGGCTTTGAGGCTGGCCAGGCGGGGAGCCGTCAGCTTCTTCCTCTTCCTCCTCCTACTCCTCCTCTCGGAGCGCTGTAATTCCTGTGCCTTTGAGCGGCTCAGAGCAGGAGCCCTACTACACGCCACCCTGTCTTTTTCCTTCTCCCTGGCAGCTATCCTGGGGTCCTTGCACTCCTAAGGACACCTGTCTTGCACATTTTCACATTTCATGGCTCAGTATTACCTACCTGGGTACTGGGAACTGTAGGCTATGCATGCGCCTGTTCTTTATTGCAAGTATGTTTACTTATTTATATAAAAGTTTGGAGGGGTCTGATACTTGCCCAAAAACATACAAATAATGCTGCAATATTACAAGCAAAGTTACTTTACAATAGTTTATTTTTGCCCGTCCAGGACAAGATTAATCTAAATTTTAAACAATGAATAGATACCACCGAAGTACTCTGGGATATCACATTTACATTTATTTATTAAATAGGCACATTTGTCTGAAGCGACATACCAGTGAGGCAGATAGTAAAATACAAATTTCACGTTACATAAGAGTCTGAAGATATCTGTTCTGAGAATCAATAATTCTCCATAACCGAATGCAGATTTTTAAATTTCCACAGAGAGAAAGAGAGAGAGACAGAGAGAGAAACAGAGAGACAGACAGAGAGAGAGAGAGAGAGACAGACAGATAGAGAGACAGACAGAGAGAGAGAGAGACAGACAGAGAGAGAGAGAGACAGACAAGGAGACAGACAGACAGAGACAAACAGATAGAGACAGAAACAGACAGACAGAGAGACAGACAGAGAGAGAGACAGACAGATAGAGAGAGACAGACAGAGACAGACAGACAGACAAGGAGACAGACAGAGGGAGAGAAACAGACAGTCAGAGAGAGAGACAGACAGATAGAGACAGACAGACAGAGACAGACAGACAAGGAGACAGACAGAGGGAGAGAGACAGACAGAGAGAGACAGACAGAGAGAGAGCCAGAGAGAGAGCCAGAGAGCGCCCTGAAGCAGCTTAACCAAGACACCCCCAGGCTGCTCCAATGCAACCCGGGCCCACACTTCCTTGGATTTGGACTCCCTCTGTTTTACCATTGGATATGATTCCCGGCCGCCGTGGGTTAAACCTCCACAAGCTTCTTGGATGTCGGCTCTGTGCCGAGAAGAAGGGGAGGGGGCGCCATCACTTTGAACACAGCATCGATTCGCTACGGCGAGAAATAGGATCCGCCGCTGTCAGATGGGCCTTTGAAGAGACGATAGCTACTGGAAATGTCAACACTGGCCAGAGGGTGACCATTAATAAATGACTAAGGAACTACTGCCGTGTCTTTAAAAACAGAGGGGAGTGTGGAAAATGACCTTTTACTTAGCAAACATTGCAAAGAATTTTGGGTTGAATGCAGAGGAATGAGGGAAAGCTGCTATATCACACAGGTTTTATGAACATTTTATCACACGCCCTCATGATCGAGCGACCAGCGGTATCAATGCATTTCTGTGAACCGCTCAGTTAACACGCTTAGCTGCTGGTGAACTGGTCCCAGATATCTGCCAACTGCACACGCAAACGAACACATCAGCCTGCATTGGTGCTTAATGCCATTGCATGGTGTTACAGGTGCTACTGAAAATGAATCAATTAATGCAGCAATTTCAAGGTAATTCTAAACCAGGGACCCCCCCCCCCAAATGAAAGCAGGGACCCCCTACCACTAACATATAATCACATTAGAAAGTAGCTAAGAACTAAGGACTGGGGGGTGACTTTAACATTTATTTCACTAGGGGGAGTCCCATTTAAATATCTTTTGTTCCAACTTGGGTGGGTCCCCCCTTGGGCATTTATTGCCCCTGTCTGTGTGGGTCGGCCTTTAAAATGGAAAGACTGCTTTGATTCTTGAAAAAGCACCTATTGGAGCTTACATGCTTGTCGCAGAGATTGAGGGGCTGCAGCCTGGGAGAAGGCATCAATCCCAGATCATCGGCAGGGGCGCGCCCAATTAGTGCTGCTCAATAACGAACTTAAAGCATTTGTTTTCCCATGCCCAGCAATTTCTGTCCAATAAGCCAAACTAGCATTAAATGCATTATTGATCTGTGCCTCTCACATATCTGTGGGTTTAATTGCCCTCTCACTGCATTTTTCCTCATGCACTTTGCCTGTTTTTAATTCATCGAACAAGCTGTTGATTGAGCAAAAAAATGTGGCTTCACACAAGGTTTAATCTAAAGATTGCCTCATTCACAGATTCTGTGGCAAGAGTGGACAGCGCCAGGCACCTCCCCTGAAAAACAAAAGGCCTGTTTTAATCAGTTCGCTTCCTCCCCCAAAAAAACAGCATCTGTTGTCACATATGGCCAATCGAAAGCCATAATCATAGCAAAGGGGAGTTGTGCAAAGACTCAGTAGGAAGAGTTTTACTCACTGCTGCCAAACAAACCATAAGTGTTTAACCGATACCTAACAGAAGTTATCCTTGGGTCGGAAAGCTTAAGCAGTCAGATATAGCAATCTACAGGGTTAAGAGATCCGGAGGTCCAGAGGTAACAAAGAACTTATAAAGCAAATCTGGTTCTCAGATTTTACTGAAGGTTTTAACCTCATCCACCTCTTTGTATTGTCTATAAGAAACGCTACATACCTCATTTGCTCCCTTATGTTGTCTGAGTTAGTGCCCTGCAATGGATTAGCATCCCGTCCAGAGTGTTTTCCGGAGTACCTGACGGCTGCATGGACAGACATTGCTTGAACTATTGGATTATAACGTCATAAGATATTTTTACCGCTGTGAATTAAAGTCTGTAGCTGACGAGAAGGTGAGAGCTTATAACAATCTGACTCTCAAAGGAGAGACCCTGTAGAGATTGTGTTCAGATTTAGTGAGGCCTCTTTGAGAAGTTCAAAGATATTTCCTCAGGTTAAAAATGCAAGAAGGTTGGTTTAATCCTCTTTCTTTGTAATTGTCTCCTTTTTATCGAGAAGAAATAAAACAAAAAGCCAGAGCTATTTTATTGTATAATATTTCCACTCAGCTGAGCAATCCCAGATCTAACTGAGTATTAGTAACTGTGATTGTGCTGAGTATGTCCTTTTTCTGAAGGTAGTCGCATCTATCTGCCAAGATTATGGTGTAAACTGAAAGGCTTCTTACCCAATGCAGAAACAATTAAAAGTAAAGATCATTTCCTCCTTGTTAGGTAGTCTGCTTTTTGATGAAATTGGCTTTGTAATTGCAGCTAGTACAGGACCTGAAATTGAAACCAGATGGTTCTGGGTTTAAGATGGAACATGTTCATAGGCCCTTGTTTTCTGTAAAAACTCCAATGCAATTCAGCTAAAACTGGGGAGTTATACAGTAGTGGCCCACAGGAGAGAATTATTCTTAATCAGGCTGCCTCATTGTCACTCTCCCTAAAAAAGACAGACTACCTTCAGCGACTGAGCACAGCATGTGCTCTTCTGTGCTTCAAAGTGGACTTTTGAGATGAACTGACAGGAGAAAATCTCCACGAGTGCACCGTGGGATTGGGAAGACATGAAATGTCAACACTTTGTGGCGGACTGCTCTACTTGACCTAGAGGAAGATGACGGATACTGTCAGTCGATATTAACTTTAAACAAGCACCACTCAACAAGCAAGCAAAGATAAGGGACCGAGAGAGAGAGAGAGAGAGTTATATCTGTTGAGTCATAAGTGTAGTTCTTTAATCAGCTGCAACCTCAGAATAAGGTTCCCCTGGATCCAGATAAAGCATTCAATATGGCCTGGTGCTAATGTGTCAGTTCAGTAATCCTCAGAGTTTTGCACTCAGTTCTCTTTGCATCTGGAATGAGCATGAATGATGTCTGTACTGGTTTTATTTATCTCCTTTGATTGTCTTTGTGCTGCCTTTATTCACCCCCCTTTGATTATCTTTATGCTGGTTTTATTCACCCCTTTAATTATCACTGTGCTGCCTTTATTCACTCTCCCCCTTTGGTTATCCCTTTGCTGGCTTTATTCACCCCCTTTGGTTATCTCTTACTGGCTTTATTAACCCCCTTTGGTTATCCCTTTGCTGGCTTTATTCACCCCTTTTGGTTATCTCTGTGCTGGCTTTATTCACCCCCTTTGGTTATCCATTTGCTAGCTTTATTCACCCCCTTTGGATATTCCTTTGCTGGCTTTATTCACCCCCTTTGGTTATCTCTGTATTGGCTTTATTCACCCCCTTTGGTTATCTCTTACTGGCTTTATTAACCCCCTTTCATTATCCCTTTGCTGGCTTTATTCACCCCTTTTGGTTATCTCTGTGCTGGCTTTATTCACCCCCTTTGGTTATCCCTTTGCTGGCTTTATTCACCCCCTTTGGTTATTCCTTTGCTGGCTTTATTCACCCCCTTTGGTTATCCCTTTGCTGGCTTTATTCACCCCCTTTGGTTATCCCTTTGCTGGCTTTATACACCCCTTTTGGTTATCCCTTTGCTGGCTTTATTCACCCCTTTTGGTTATCTCTGTGCTGGCTTTATTCACCCCTTTTGGTTATCTCTGTGCTGGCTTTATTCACCCCCTTTGGTTATCCCTTTGCTGGCTTTATTCACCCCCTTTGGTTATTCCTTTGCTGGCTTTATTCACCCCCTTTGGTTATCCCTTTGCTGGCTTTATTCACCCCCTTTGGTTATCCCTTTGCTGGCTTTATTCACCCCCTTTGGTTATCCCTTTGCTGGCTTTATTCACCCC
>JAABNX020000045.1:7629270-7641438 GCA_015163995.2 Mormyrus lacerda | reverse complement strand
TGTGTATGTGTGTGTGTGTATTAGGTTTGTGTGTGTGTGTGTGTATGTGTATTAGATTTGTGTGTGCGTGTGTGTGTGTGTGTATTAGGTTTGTGTGTGTGTGTGTGTATGTGTGTGTTGGCCAGTGGGTAGCACTGTCACTTCACACCTACAGGGTCGGGTGTTCCTGCACATCCTCCGTCCTGCATGTGTGGAGTCTGCATGCTCTCCCCCGTTTCCTCTGGGTGACTCTGATTTCCTCCTGCAGTCCAAAGACATGCAGTTCGGTGAATTGGTATTTCCAAATTTCCCCCGGAGTGTGACTGTGAGCGCGTGTTTGCACTGTGATGGCTTGGCACACCGTCCTGCGTGTGCCCCCCCGCCTCGTGCCCTATGCTGCCTGGGATAGGCTTCAGCACCCCCCCCCCCAACCCTGTACTGGAAAAGTATTTGGAAGACAGATGGGTTTAGATTTCCTGAGAGTCATACTGCTCAGCTTAACAGATAATCTCCAAGTTGAAGGCCAGTTTAAACTGAAGTATTTTATCTTACTAATAGGTAAGATATTAGTTAATTAATCATTATCTGCTTTGCACTGTCATTATTTTAAAATTCCCTTAATATTGTTTATTGGTGTTATTACTGCTATCCTTATGTATTTCAATTATGTATATTTGATAATTATGTATATCCTGGCTCTTCCATTCAGAATAGCTTATATCTCTGCCTTCATGCCTTAAGCTGTATCTTTCCTCTGAGAAACAGCTACTCCACCCTGTGACCTGTGTATGTCATCCTACTTCATATTGAAGTCCTCGACGATCACAAATCAGCCGTCTTCATTAGAAAACCAAGCGCCACTTGGCGAAAACGAATTAAAGATCCCCCGTCATTGTGATTCATTGTCTTCCATGAATGTTCAGCAGAGAACGTGGGTTATACTGAAAATGCAGGTGGTAACATGTGGTTTCACGCAGACTAAGTGCCAAACTAGCGATCGTGGAAGCGGTGTCCAGCTGGGACGCTGCTGCTGGGACTCAGGTGCATCAGTCGCGGTTTCTCCCACGAAGAACTCGTTACACAATGCATACAATGTACAACTGGAAAAATGCAAGCTTTGTCAAAATACTGCCATACGCAAAGTCGATATTCTACTTCAGACCTTGAGTTAGAAGCAGCATTCTGCAGAGATGAGCCTCATTCTCCGACTGCACATTCCTCTGTAAAAACATATCGAAAATAAATCTGTCTACTGCTTAATATTGAAGACCTAAGCTGTGGAGCGTGGTCTGTATTCTGAGCACACTGCGACTCTGGATCAGGTATCCTGGAGGAGGTTTTTCATGACCATCAGAAAACCTGGTCAGATCAGGTCATGCGTTACCGTACAGGAAATATCTGTGTGCTCTCGTTCCTGCGAGGGTGTGGGAAAGCGGTGGAGCTTCAGAGCTGGCAAGAGCCATTCATCCCTTCGTGAGCTTGAGGGAAAACAGAGAGCATTCTCAGAACATTTTTTTTTTTTATTACATTATGTTTCAGATATGAAAAAAATATAGATTTTTAAGTAGCCAGAGCTTTTTATCAAAGACACATTTTGCTAAAAGCTTCAGCTTTGCAGCTTAACATTTCTTCTTGTCTCTATCCTTGGAGCTAACATGGAGCGTTGGGGAGAGGTGGACTGCCTACAAACCCAGCTGGCTGAACACCTGATCTCTACCTATGCATGCAGTCACTCTTTCTCGGGCCAATCTGGACCTGCTACAAAACGACATCAGAGAAATATTTTAAATTAAATTTGAACACAGAGCCGGAAACATGATAAACCCACGTCTCACGGAATGAAAGATTTTTCTGCAGAGGAGGTAGACTGGAAGAGCCTCTAATCATTATGAGATACTGGGTCGCAATCGGTCCTCTTCTCGCTCCACCTATTGCCAGGAGTTGCCATAGTGAGCTGGCTGCAGGCATCTTCCCTGAGTGAAAGGCACTGAACCACAGGACAGTTTTTGGCTCAAATAATCCGCCTGCATTTTTAATGAGAGCTGGTGTTTTCGCCTCTCCCCTGTTCAAACTGCGCTTACTTAATCACACAGCTTATCCAACGTGGTCCTTTGACAGGTGGAGAGGAACTAGGGAGGATCTTTAGAGAGTGCTAGAAAGAGAGAGAGAGAGAGAGAAAGAGAGAGAGAACGGCATATCAAATTTTTATTTTTTTTCACTCAGGTTTAAAGGAGAAAATAACAATTAAACCCAAGCACAGGGATGTCAAATAATGGTCACGTTTACCTTTTGATACAGTTAGTGCCTTACTGCGGTCAATCTGGCATATGTTTTGCCGTATACCTATAGTACCCGTGTGCTTTCTGGATAAATATGTCCAGGTGAACTTTCCTCCAATAGCAGGTTCACAGTCTGATTTACCTCCCGCTCTTTCTGTATAAAAGTGCAATGTTGTTGGGTGGCTACTTAATGAGTCATAAAATAGCTTCTTTCGCTAAATGATAAAGCAACATATGAATGGAAAGTGACAAGGACAGCAGACAATTTCCTCACCCATAAAAGCACCAGTGTCTGTCAGACGAACATACCAAACTTTCTGATTTTGGAATATGATGACCACAGCTGTAGAATTAATTGTTAATCTAATGCTGAGTGCCGTGCAATACACAGGGTTTAGCTGCATCGTATTTTATACTCATAAAGCATGCCAGAGGTTTATGTGTTCATTTTATCTTATACCACAGTGCCCAGCTTTAGTGTCACTTGTACATTTACTGCTAATAAACCGCATCTATCCTAGTCATGTTTCTGATGTGGATGTTTGGGATGGACTCTCCCTGTGCCACAACTAGTCAGTCAGTTTCAGGATGGTTTCAAATGCATTTTCTAAAATTGTGCAACATCAAAATTTGGCACTTTAAATGCATGTTTGGACTGTGGATCACTGTTTATTTCTGAAATAAAGGAAGGGGCTCAAACCTCACTGGCACTAAGCAGAACCCAAACATCATGGCTGCCAGTTTCCTGTCACGATGCCTGAGTGGCTTATTCTCTAAATGAGAATTCTCCGTATGATCTCTGTATGTTAGATGTCACAGAAACATCACCGCTCTTTCAGCTCAAACAAATAAAATTAGCAATCCATCAGTAATCCATGCAGTGTGCGAGCCTGGCTTCTGTCGGTACAGTGGCACGTCTACTTTTTGTGGAGGTATAACAAGAATAACAATTTGCTTTTCTTATTTATTGTGTGGCGCAATAACGACTGAAGCTGTTAGCACATGGTCTCTTTACATGCAAGGTTGCTGCTGCAGAATGTAGTGAAATTAAAAACTGCATTTCTGAGCAGGATTTTAAACCCCATCGTAAAAAAAATAAAGGCAGTCAACACGTACAATATACAATATACTGTACTGTACTCTATTGTACCTTGAGCCGACGGACCACTGAAGTCACACATCACAAAGCATTGCATGTATTCTTTGTTAGGAACTGTTGTATTTAGCCCAAAATTTAATATAATAAACTTGACGGCAGCCTGTTTGTAAGTAGAAATTGTCCATAGTTTGGATGTTCTTAACCTCGGGACTGTCTATGTTCGACTAGAAGAGAAGAGAGAACTGTGGAGATATTGCATTCCTTGCTGTTGATGCCTGGCGCTGATCTCATAGCCCACAGCGTTGAGCGAGAGACAGCAGTGTGACCTCTGACCCCAGTGCTCATTCCCTCCGCAGGAAGCGAGATCTAAACCGAGGCAGAGCGCCACCTGGGGGTTTAAAAGCCCGCAGAAGTTCTAAGATTTCGAATTTCAGATAAATTACTGCTTCTGCTACAAAAGTTGCATTAATGTGTTCTGAGCTCCTGAGCATGATAACCTTGTAAAGATTTCTGAAGGCTCCATCACCCTCCGCTTTGAGGGAAGCGGAAAGGTCACAGATTAGCTCGGCTGCGCGGTGACGTGTTTCAAAGCCGGCGGTGCTGTGACACTATCAGCCTCACAGCACCATCTCTGACCGAATTTGAAACATACTGTAAAATTGCCGCATCATGCAAGTATTCCTAGTATCGTTCCTCGGTAGATGTGGACATCATTAGTATAACCTTTATCTAGCCACATTAGTCCTCTCTGTCTGGTACTCAGATTGCCTCCTGAATATCGCGAAGATGTGGTCGTGGTTGCGTCATGGAAACCCAGATAAAATGCTTTGCATTCCCTGGAAATTTCAAATACTTGATCTCTCCCACCTTTGTCGGAGGCAATCACATCTGTGCTGGAGTTTCTTCTGGCAACAAATAGCAATGCAGAAACGCATCCTGAAGTAGTAAACAAATTAAAAACCAAGTGCCACAAACTGGTAAGGACATATTTTTAGGCATCATTTGCACGCTCCTGTTTTTGTTTTTCTTTTCGCTGACTTTTAGGCGCCTCGTGCTCGGTAACAGGGCCACTCCTGCAGGCTACTGTAGGTACCACTTTTGAGACGAGCCGCAGAGCGAAATATGGAAACGCATCTCATGAGCTAGGAAATCCTGTGCAGTGGCTGGTTCAATTATTAATAGGACAGACTATAATATAAATATTCATTGGGTTCAGTGTTCTTTTCCAATCGCAGCACTATTGCTGTAATATTAAGCGGCAGGAAATTGGCTTGTGCTCCTGTGTTTCTCTCAGACGCAATCCCCGTGATGCACAACACCTTGAAATTGAAATAAAATGGCAGGTAACAGAGCGGGCGCAGCAAGGCCACACGATGAACCAGACTGCCTAGCAAACCCAAGGGGGGCTACCTATTCATGCAGCCACCGCCATCTGGGGGCCCGTGCGCGATGGGGGCTGGGGGGGGCTGCTTGTTAGCTGTAGCACGATTGGCAGCCAGCCAGCCTCGTGGCGAATGGGGAAGTGGGGGGGGGTGACTCGTCAGATGGTGGGCGTCTTCCAGAGGTGCTGTTACAGGAACACCAAGCAGGAACTGCTCTGGGTCTCGCTCTGGGGGGGGGGGGGGCACAAGATGGGAGAACTCAGTGGGACTAACACCGGGACTCGCACTGGTACTCACTGCTGGGCCCTCTCAGGAACTGGCAGCTACATCACAGACATGAGATCCAGCAACTCATGCGGCGTGGTTTTATGGAGTCTGCGTGCGGGGCTATTTACAATGCTCAGTAATGAACTCAGCTTTACGATAATGAAGCAGTGAGTGCAGAAGCATATTGGACATATTCAACTGACAGAGGCGAACGTTGTGATCTATCTGCGGTGACACGCTAAAAGCTAACTGAAAAGCAGCAGTACAGAAAGGTCACAGGAAAAATAAGGCCGGGAAAATCCCTTAAGTGAAATATCTACCATTTGCATTATTTACTCCGTGTTCGTTAATCGTGAGGCGTTTTATGTGCCAGCCATTAAATGTAAACAGCACTGTTAGGAATGGGGATGTTGATTTCTGTAATATATGCGTCACTGTGCGCTCATGTAGGCATTTTAGCCGAAACGGAATCTCCTGCTTTGTCCCTAGTAAGATTGACCATTTGTCAGTGATACATGCTGTTCTTCATGTTATGGAGCAGAACCATGTACACTTTCGTTATTTGCCATTTTGGGCATTGGGTCTTTGAATTGTGTTCACAGTTGGAAGCTACTGCAAAACACTGGCTGGTTTTCCTTTACTGTTATCCATGATTGGAGGTTTTAAGCAGTGTTCGTACAGCTCCTTCTCCCAGAACAATCTTGCACTTGTGCTCTAAAACTTGGCTCCTTGGCAGCTGTATGCTTGTATGAATGATCAGTCTCGTCCCTAAGTCGCTTTGGATAAGAGTGTCTGCCAAGCAAATAAATGCAACTACAGATTCAGATTCGCGTGCTCGTAAAAACTCCATCTTCTCACAAAAGGGGTCTGTGCGCTCTGAAGATACCAGTAAAGTTAAAAAGCCATCATGTTAATGGGCTTGAGAAAGGAATAAAGGATGTAATAAATCATCCTGTGCATTAAATGCCCCAAAATTTTGCAAATGGTACAGGGAACTCGGATTTTTCCCTGCGTGATTCAGAAAAAATATGGAACGCCAGCCTGCAAGAGAACCGTAGGGACAGTGGCAGTGCAGAAATCCATAGCGGTTACATAAAAATGGAAATGCTGAAGCGGATGGCAGAAAGTTGTAGGGCCTTCTCCTCGGGTAGCCTGTAAATTAATAAGGAGAGGAACTGCAGAAGGAAGAAGTACATTTGGCTTATATGTTTACACACAGTGTGATACACTCGCCTACATGTTGGAAATGATCAGGTCACCACCGGCATATGATTAATCTTCCTTCAGTGATCCTGTAGCTCAGCCTGCACCTCCATATCTGTTACGGCCTTCGCAGTGTTCTTTGATCTAAGGCATGAGGGGCAGCAAGTGACGGATTATTTTAATTATGATGGAGTAACTGGGGGAGCCATGCAGTCAGGCCAGCAGGGCTGTTAGGGGGAGATCTCCCTGCGTGGTGTCCATCGCGGTGTTCCATTTCTGCTGCAGTCCCAGAATGCTTTGCGTGCTCTAGTCCTCTAATCTCATCCCAGGCCTCCGGCTTTGAGGGCGACAGCACTAAACTGTGGTTCAGCAGGCTGAGCTTCCGTCCCAGTGAAATGTCTAATAATGGCATCTCCTAAGAAAATTCTGATCTAATATGCAGTTATGCATGGTACACAAATTTATATCAATGTTTTCACAGATTGTTTCGATTTTATGTAGTTAATGCGGTTCATTAATAACACATTTCTGGGTACTATGAGGCAGCCATTTACTGAATTGGTCTGTTGGGCTGCAGCTGATTATATTGCTTCACTGTAAGCAGTTAGAAGTCACACGGACAGTGGGTCGGCATTCTCTATGGACTCATGCTTTGCTTCAATGCCCACCTAAGTTTACTTGTACCCAAAGTGACTTCCTACTGTTCTATTCCAAATGCAATTATGATGTCACCATCATCATGGTAACGGCATGACCAGAGAATGCCATGTGTAACTTGTGATTATACCCTGCAGGACCTTTCATGTGCCTTGTGGCCCTTGGCTGTTAGACCCAGAGCCCTACATATGATCAAGCAACTTGCAAACATAATCAAAGAGCAGCTGATTGGAAAAACACATGCCAGACGTGTACGATTTGGAAATAGCTAGAGTCTGTTATTTATAAATAATGTAGAATAACGATAGACAGCGTTGACAGGAGGGGTCCTTTTGCACCAGAATAAGCCTGGTGGCCCCTCCTGGTTGTTTTACGGCTCTGAACCGTGTCCCGAGTTGCCTGTATGAAAAATGCAGCACTTGCTGTAAGATATTCCAAAGCGTGCCATTGACTGGAAGGTCACAGGAAACGCTCGCCGGTGGCAGCCTGCTGGACTCCGGGTACAGATGCATTATGTATGGGCACCGTAGGCGCCTCAAAATGCCAGGCGCTGCCGGCGCGTCCCGCAGCATTCACCCGATAACCCCGGGGTCTGCGGTCGCTGTCGATGCGTCGGGTCGCTTATTTTACATGGGGTCACAAACGAGTTTTGGAGGGAGCGGAGGCCAGCTTTGAAAAGCGTGAGCTTTCGCTTGAAAGGGGACTTTGTGCCGCTTAGGCGGCTGGACCACAGAGCCTTCAGTGGTCGTGCGGAGTCAGACCCCCCCCCCCCCTGGTCTCATCAAGGCATCGACCCTTCAGCATTGACAGTGTCCTCTCTGCTGCCTCAGTATCGTCCGCTTACTTAGGCCTGACCTGTCCTCTGGTGTCCAAGTACTACACCTCCATTCATACATATCACATAATAAACCAATGATCTGTAATTAATTTCACTTACCTTTTTAGACTGAATCCAGGCACTCAGTAGGGGCGTGGATAATCTGGCAGATTTGCCAGCCCCAGTGTTTTATAGGGGCCCCTGAACACATAAAATTATCTGCAAAATCGGGTGAAAGGGTCGGGCCTGGTAACATTTCATCAGAGGGCCAAGAACTTTTATCTCCACCCTTGACTAAAGCAATACCACGAGGAAAAGGTTCTGTATGCTTAAATACTTTAATTTATGAATCCTTTTATGAATTTAGCTTACAAATATCCTCTACGGTGACTGGCTTCTTCATCGATAGATAAATTACACTCTAATTGTCCTTGCAGACTCAAAACCATTTTTGAAATTCCATATCGCTGTATTGAAATATAATGAATGTACGCTCAGACCTACTGTATATTTCCTTCCTTTAATGTTCTCCTGGTCTGAAAAATGGTCCGTGCCAGACGCCGTGGCTGTTGTTGACTTAGCAGTAAGCTTATCAGGGGAGGACACAGCGTAGGGTCTGATATCAGAGGACACTCTGAGTTGCCGAATTGAAGGCGCACCTCTCCCACACGTCCCCCGGTGCCGCTTAGAGGAGCTGAACACGCTGTAACATGTCCGTGACACGTGTCCCTGTCTGTCTGCGAGCGACTAGTCGCTCCTTGGCAGCATATCAGGCTTTGCCATGCTCTGTGAATAGGGATCTTTGTGTGTGTGTGTGTGTGTGTGTGTGTGTGTGTATGTGTGTATGTGTGTGTTTTTTTTTCCTGAAATGCACTCATTGGTAAGGTCATCTCTGTCTGTAGGGGGACCACGGCAAACCTCGGTGCAGGACTGCCACCTAGTGGCGCAGCAGCTCGGCAGCCATGAGGTGGGAGGGGGATGGGTGCGGCCGCAGTTTGCGTCATTTTTTTCAAGAAGAGCAGTGCCTCCGACATCCTCAGCCGAGCTGATCTGTATGCCCTTGGTCTCCTCACCCAGCAGAGGGCGGTGTTGTACGTACATGCCACTTTACTTATTTAGCAGTGCGCCACCCTAGTGCTTAAGAAGATAAATTCCTTTTAAACACCCATTTGCACTCCAGCTGGCTGGTAATTTGCCTGCGGTATTTATCCACTCTGTGGTTAACACTGAAGAAAGATTGCCAACCAGAAAGCAAACAACAACTAATATAATAGAACTTGATTTGAATCCCTCAAAGGAAGTAAAAGGGAGATGCCATATGTCAGAATCAACTTTCTTAATGGACCTATTGACATCCGATAGGACCAATTCTTCCAGATAGGAAAGCACCTGGCATCACGGATAAACCTTCCACACCGGAAGAGCCGATTCTCCATGCTGAAGGGAAAGTAAATCAATTTTAGCCTGAGCACGCTGGCTGCTAATCCATTTTCAAAGTCTTTGTTGGGCTCAGTATATTTACCGCTCCTGACAGGTCGAGAAAGGGTCTACATGGAGGACAGTAATGCTGAATCGACAGCGACGCTCCCTGCCACGGAGCATCACTCACCCCTATGCTTGGGGCTTCCGCTCCATCATAGCGGCAGCCGTTTGTATGTATTTCCATTGATTTATACTCCATTCCGTTCATCCATTTGAGGGATGCGGATGCCAGCATGGCGCCTGCATTTTGTTGCGTCAGAATGCTGCTCAGGGACACAGCGCCAGGTCCCTCCCATAAAGCAGGTCACTCACCTGCCACCTTAACCGCAGTCCTACCTGATGGACCGACAACAACAAGACACCAAACCAAAAAGGCCGTCAGAGCGTCGGCTTCTACAACTCAAGGCCAACGATTAAATCAAACATTATGCTTTTATTAAATTAGTCCAGCGATTATGGAGCTATGCTGCCTGAAATCCCCTACCTGAAAAATACTCATTCTGTACAAAATAAGCCACTTTTATTGGCTAAGAAGGTAAAAAAAAATTTCACTCGTGAATCGACCCACTCAACCACACCTATTCAGGGTCCCAGAAGGTTAGGAAAGATACAGACCCTTTCCAAAAAATTTGAATATCATGGAAAAGTTTATTTATTTCCATAATTCCATTCAAAACATTAAACTTTCATAGATTATAGATTCAGGGCCCACAACTTAAATAATTTCAAGTACTTAGTTTTTTATTTATACAAAATTTGGGCTTCCAGCTCATGAAACCCACAAAAACAGGAATTCAAAAAATTAGAATACTATTAAGAAATCACTATGTACTTCTCGGGTTTTGCAGAAAAAAAGAAGGAAATTACATAATCAATCAAAATATGGTACTTTCAAAACGATATGTCAATCTTCAATACTTGATTGGGAATCTCTTTGCCTTAATCACTGCCTCGGTGCGCCGTGGCATTGAGGCAATCAGC
Organism: Mormyrus lacerda; assembly: GCA_015163995.2. Classification (NCBI taxonomy): domain Eukaryota; kingdom Metazoa; phylum Chordata; class Actinopteri; order Osteoglossiformes; family Mormyridae; genus Mormyrus; species Mormyrus lacerda. Next base: position 7,631,292 of record JAABNX020000045.1, on the reverse strand, counting down.
CTGTGGCATCGCCTGGGAGTTATGGAAGCCCAGATTTCCTTGATGCTTGCTGTCAGCTTTTCTTTGTTGTTGGGTCTGGTGGACCTCATTTTCCTCTTGATAATACCCCATAGATTCTCAGTGGGGTTTAGGTCTGGCGAGTTGGCTGGCCAGTCAAGCATTGTGATGGCATGGCCATCAAACCGGGTTTTGGTGCTTCTGGCGGTATGGGCAGGGGCCAGGTCCTGTTGGAAGATGAAATCTGCATCTCCATATAGATCCTCGGCAGAAGGAATCACGAAGTCCTCAAACATTCTGGTAGACTGTTGCAGTGACCTTAGATTTAAGAAAGCAGAGTTTACCAACACCTGCACCGGACATTGCAACCCAAATCATTACTAACTGTGGATATTTCACTCTGGACCTCAAGCAGCTTGGGTTCTGTTCCTCACCCGTCTTCCTCCAAACCCTTGGACCTTGATTCCCGAATGAAAGTCATACTTTACTTTCATCGGAAAAGAGGACCTTGGGCCCCTTGCCAACAGTCCAGTCCTTCTTCTCCTTGGCCCAGTTGAGACGCTTCTTACTTGTCTCAGGCTCAGAAGTGGTTTGACCCTGAAGATACTCAACAGTTGTAGCCCATCTCCTGGATGCGTCTGAATGTGGTGGTTTTTGAAGCTGTGACTCCTGCCTCATTCCACTCTTTCTGGATCTCTGCCAGATTCTTGAATCTTCTCTGTTTGATAATCCACTGAAGCCCACGGTCATCTCTTCTGCTGGTGATCTTCTTTATGATCTTCTCCTGCCACATTTTGCCCTTCCGCTAGACTTTCCATTGATATGCTTGGACACAGCACTCTGTGAACAGCCAGCCTCCTTAGCTATGAACTTTTGTCGTTTACCCATCCTATGGAGTGTATCAATGATGCTCTTCTGGCCAGTTCTCAAGTCTGCAGTCTTCCCCATATTGAACCTAACTGAGACAACTGAACCAAAGTGAAGCAATTTAATGACACCTGGGAAAACCTGTGTAGGTGCTTTGAGTTTAGTAGATGAGTTGTGTGTGACACTCAGTTTAAAACATTCATGTAAAATTTGGGCTGATGTCTTCACAGTATTCAAATTTTTTTAATTCCTCTTTTCGTGGGTTTTATGAGCTGGAAGCCCAAATTATGTACAAATAAACAACTAAGTATTTGAAATCGTTTGACTTGAAATGTGCCCTGAATCTATAATCTATGACAGTTTAATGTTTTGAATGGAATTATGGAAATAATTAAACTTTCCCATGATATTTTTTGAAAAGGGTCTGTATATTAACCTACTTAATTCATTTGATAATGATTACACTTTGTTGATCCCCACGGGGAAATTCCCCTATCACCTACCCCATCTTGATCTATGTAGGTGAGAGCAAACTTGGCATCGAAGGGCAGCCACCCAGGAAGCTGGAGATGAAAGGCCCTTGCTCAAGCAGCCACAGGCATGCTGAGGCGGGACTCAAACCAGCAACCTTCCAATAACGGGCACAGAAACTTAGCCTACGAAACAACTCCAATGCTTTTAGCCTAAGTGACTACAGTAGTAGGAAGACGACATTAATTTTGGCATTTAAACATGATTTTTCAACAGTATAGCACGTTGCAATAATGTTTATATCCTTAAATATATAGATGTCATTTCCACTTATTTTCTGTTTTGAAACGTCATTTAAACTACTTTAAATTAGAAAGTAATATTAATTAAAAACTAATAAAAAATAAATGCTTACAGTTAAGAAAACAATGTCGATTTACACAGGTGACACTGTTCTGCCCACACCAGGCCTTAAAAAGACGAATAAAGAACATTATACAGAAGCGAGAGACAGACAGACGGAAAGGACAGACGGAACACAGGCCATGATACAGCCTCCTCACTAGGGCTCCAGCCCATATTTTGTCCAAAAATTATTTTTCAAAGTCTAAATGTCATGATCCGCTCCGTTCGATCCTCCCGTGTGCCACGCCCCCTCATTCCCCACGTGTATTTCCCCGATTGTTT
>JAABNX020000045.1:7555993-7571582 GCA_015163995.2 Mormyrus lacerda | reverse complement strand
TGTTTAAAAACAGACGCACACTTAAGGAAGCAGACTGTATAAAACGTCCCGTGAATAGTTCTACCCACATGCCCCAGGTGTGCAACAGTAAAACATCGCAACCTGTAACATACTCGAACGTGATGCACTACCTACCGGTGTGATGTTCTGTAGCCATGGAAACGAAATTCTTCCTGTCGCGGGACTGCAGCTGTCTGCTGCCGTAAGACACAGTCGCCATCCACTTAAAGCTGGCCTTCAGCTCGAGGAAAGCGTCTGCACACACACTCCGATCCAAGCCTGTGAATGTTCCCCTGCAGCCAATGGACTGTGGCATGAGCCCAAACCCACAGGTGTCTCCCAGCCGCACGTGGGTGGGTGGGGTTGGGTATAGTAAGCCACAGCGAGTTGTCATGGCCTGTAGAAAGCATCCCAAGGTGCAGGCCGAGAAAGCATCCAGGACCCATGCGGGTGAAGGTTGGGATGTCACAAATGTCTCAGATTCACTGAATGTCTGTTTTTTTAACCTGAAATACAGAGGCCAGGAGTATTGGGCCAGCAGCCCACATAGCAAAGAAAACAATAATAAGGGAACCTCGGTGCAAAAAACTTTGTTATATTTACGTTTTGTGTCTTTAAAATGGAATAGTGGATTATTCTTTTACCTACTACCCTGAGCAGGATAAGTGGTTAGACAATGGATGGATGGATGGATGGATGGATGGACTGTTTTTTCAGCCACATATTTTATGTTCAGGGAGGTGGGGAAAGGGCAGTTAGTGCCGTATCCAGGGACAGCAGCAGAGCCCTGAGCTGCACACCGACGTGCACGAGCACGGCGTCGCTGTCTCCCATAAGCGGCAAGTCGTGCCGTGAAGCATGACGTGTTACAGGAAACACGACAGCATGGCGCTTCCCTGAGCAGTGGGTGTGTGCAGATCATTATAGGAACCATGGGGGGGACAGGGAGGTACTGTAAAACAATGTGGGGGGGGGGGGGACGCTGCTCAAACGTGCTGACGCTGGTCTGACTACACGGTGAGCCAGAGAGAAAGCTCTGTGTATGTGTGTGTGTGTGTGTACGTGTGTGTGTGTGTGTGTGTGTGTACGTGTGTGTTGCTGTCTGTGTCTGTGTCTTTGTCTCTGGCTGAACAAGCTCATATAACCTATTGCTAGTTACTGTCATAAACTTAAAAAAACCTCAAAAATCAGGATTAATGTCCATCTGTCACGGTGATACATGTAAATGGTAAATATTAATAAGTTAAACTGTGAGTCACATTACACCAATTCCACGCAAAGGTCTGATTTATGTCGCAGTCATTATACTGATATAATGCTGTGTACTTCTAACATGTAAATGAATATATGAATAGAGGAAATGGCTGTATTCAACCCAGGAGGTCATATGAAAATATATGCAAATTGACACTAAGCTTGTATATGCTCCTTTTTGCCAATATGAGTCTAATTCCCATATCCGTAATGCTGGAATGGATCCGTAATGCTGGGATTGTGTGGGATTGTGCTGGGATTCCTCCAGTAGTGCTGTGAATGTTCCCACAAAACCATGATCAGACTAGTAAGGAGAGAACCAACTGCCTCATCATCTCTGGCCCGTTTAGGCATCAGGAACCTGCGCAGCGGCACCGAGGACCCTTACATCAACAGCATCATTGATCGATTCCTAATGAAAGAAAATCTCAGCCACTCAAACAAAAAGCTCTGGGAATTAAGGGGACTGAGAGATGAATTATTGAGGCATTGTCTTCTGTGTACCACACAGACCGGGGTGAGATGAGGCCAGATTATGGGGTGGCTTGTGTGTTTGGGTAAGGCTGACATCACAAAAGAGACCTGGAGCGTATTCGCAGTGAGGCTATGTCGCAACACCCTCGGAAGACCGTTGATGCTCATGTGTCTTTTTCACATCCTCCTTCATGTTTCTAAACCAAACCGGACCCCACGGTGAGGAGATCCGGCCGGTGTTTTAAAGCACTTGGCCGATCCGAGACCATCATCTCGTACCCACACTATGAAGGCTAGTCTGCACGTTAAGCAGTGTACAGTGAACGATAAGTGCTCTTTACAGGGGTCCCCCATGCATTTAAAACACTATTGTGAGAAAAGAACCGTCTGAGATTCAGTGCCAATACACACATGTGAAGCCTGGGCATTTTATTTGCAGAATCGTGCCTTCAGAAATGAAACCGTGATCCTTACACTGGTTATTTCACAGGGAGCATGTATTTACTATAATATGCAGCTTATCATAGTCAGCTCTCTGGAGAATGACAGAAAATACCATTTACCAAGTAATAGTAACATGTGATATACAGATGATCCATAGCTTGTGTGAGAGTCAGCCTGTGTGTTCTTTCTGGGTTAATTTTACCATAATACAAGCTCATTAAAGTACAGTACTCTATAAAAGTCTTAGGCAGCCAAAGAAAATTATGTTTAAATGATTCATGTTGGCGCATAACTATGCTATTATGCCTGTCAAAGTGTGCTAGCTTAGCCAATCCAAAACGTCTGCGAACATCAGCCCAGTATTTCCCAGCAGCCGTCCAATACAGTCCTATTTTTCTTTTTTGACTCGACCATTAGCAAACCCCGTATGGCTACTCAGTATTGAATATTGACTTTTGTTAGCTAATTAAATAAATGAATTAAGTTCATTGAAGCTGGTGCTGAAATTTAATAAATACATGGAATGGCTGAGGGGCTCCTGAGGAGAGGATTGGGACCTAAGATGGTGTCCATCTAGCTCAGAACTCAGAACTCAGATCTCGATCAGTAGTGTTTCCAAATGTTAGTAATTGTTACTAGCTTTTATTGTGTTACTTTGAATTTTCAAAAATGCTAAATTGTGCACTTACTACCCAGATAAATAGCTTTAAACATTTCTTTTGACTGCCTAAGACTTCTGCCCAGTACTTTAACTGAACTCTGAAGCGGTTGCATAATGGCCTATCTGGAGGATTCAACGGCACAGTGTCTCTCGGGTTCTATGCAAACAGCGCATCATCATAGCATCCGAGTGTATTATGATTCTTGAGCAAAGGCAGTTTTCAGGGAGATGTGTTTACGCCTGTTATGATTTTGTAGACGCTGGTCCAAAAAATGTCCTGTGAAGGACTGGCATCCCATCCAGGTTGTAGCCCAGCCTAGAGTGTTATGCTGCCTGGAACAGACTCCAAGCATCTCTGACAGCCTGACCGGGATAACCGATTGGATGATGGATGATATAATGCATATAAAAGCCTCACTGCGAACACTAAGCATTTCTCTAGGTCAGTGTCTCCCAATCCGGTCCTTGGGGACCCACAGACTGTCCATGTTTTTGCTCCCTCTCAGTTCCCAGTAAGGAGCAAAAATATGCCCAAGCAAAAATATCCCCAGGGACCGGATTTGGAAACACAGATATAGGTTGCACTATGGAAGCCAGCATTACAGTTCTGTCCCGTGCTGAATCTGACCAAGGTCTGCTTTCTCGCCAATCATTTCGTAATACCTTTGGTGGGGTGTGTGTCATGACTGATCAAAAATCAGTAACTTAGATACCATACACTGATTCACGGGTTACAAGGAACTTGTTAATTTACAATTTTTTTTCCCTCTAGCCTGCTATCATTACCATGACAATAGGCCAACAACTGTACAGGAGCCGGCAAAGACACGGGAAGCCAATCAACACTAATAGACACGTTTGTGTTGAAGCCGTGAGCTAATGGCAAGCTGGCGACAGGAGTCTATGCGGAGCAGCATTGCCTCATTGTTCACAGCGAATGTGGTTTTACTGGAAGCTATAATGACCATTCAATGTCTCCCGGTCAGCGTACCAAACTTGTCCAGTTACATCAATCAAAAACATTCATGGCAAACTGTGCAAGATACTGCTGGATGGAATTTGAAAGGCGTCAGAAGGAAGGCATCTTAGACAATGTGGAAGAGGAAGAGGATTTAAGAAAAAGTGATGATGTTCTGAGAGCCTGATATTCACTTCTGGGGAGTCGTGCTGGTGATTGGATTTGCTGGAGGCTGGCAATAATTAAAGACCGTTTTTAATGATTACCTTTATCCTGCAGTGAAGAATTTCTGTTCTGCCATGAGTGAAATTCCACACCCCCCCCCGACCCCATTTACTGGGGACAGGAACTGCATGGTACAATTGTGAAATTTAGAATTAGACTCTGAGAGAATTTCCCTGTAGCCTTTAAAATGTTGGGCAGAGGACTTGCTAGAGAAAACGTCACTGAGCATCCAGAGGAACCCAAGCGCTGCATTCTGAACAATTGTTCCCTTAAAGTCATGTTCATTATCCATCTGGTGTACATTTATCACCAAGGACACTAAACATCAACTCTTTCCACAACTATTTTTTTAAATTGACCGTTTAATTAAGAACACTATGACATGGGAGGGGGAGGGGGAGTTGCATATTTTTCCCCCGATATGACGCCATGTATTTTGTTTTGTCGTTGCATACTGTATGTTGTCGTTTGTTTATGTCTTCCTGCTCGCGTTCCTCATGTTTGTGGGAGGTCCTCGTGCCGTAATAAATAGTTTGTTGTACTAGTCGATCTGGCGCTGGCAACGTTTCCATGGTGTCAAGGTTGCGGGCGCTGGAACACCGCCACAGGCCAAGGCCGCGTTTCAGAGGAGGGCGGGAACGCCATCATTTAAATTAGCTTCTGCGATGCAAGCTAATAGCGTGCTGAACCGCTGGCCCTCCCTCCCTCGCCGGGCACAGCGTCTCCGTGGTGACCGCCTCTTCTCCGTAGCTGCCAGACCACATTCCGTCATAAAACATTGCTTCCCGCTAGAATGGCAGGAATCTTCTCCCACACCGTGTAATGACAACCAGACATTCAGATAAAAAAAATAAACAAAAAGTTTAAGTGCCGTCGTTGCTCTCAGTTTAACACTTGAGTTTTAATGATCGAAGCTAGCTTTGGCTAAGGGCTTAGCTTTAGCTTAACCTCGTTGCTAAAGGTTTTCAGGGTTTGAGGCCTGGTCTACATCATTAAGTAACAAATCACATTATGGAAAACAAACCTGACGCGAGACATACTGTGAGCGGAACCAAACATAAATCTTACATAGCAAGTGTAGCTTGATCCAAAGCAGTGCTGAAAGTGGCCCGGTACTCATCCATACCCAGTACTGGCATCTCTTTGTTATTGTTATTCTCTTCGGAATACCAGGAACATTTCTTGGGCATAAGTTCTGAATAACAAGGGGAGTACTGGTACCTGTTTCTTCCCACTTCAAGCACTGATCCAAAGGAACTCAAAGGAAAAGGTTAAGTCATAAAGTTCAGTGTTTTCTTTTTGACTCTGAGCCAAGGTCTAGTTGTGGTGGCCTCAGCTGTAGTTATGGGTTATGCGAATGACGAGGAGGATGAGGAGCTCAAAACAACAGGGAGGCACAGAACAAATAATCACATATGAATCGCAATGAAATTCCTCCGATGGATAAAAGACATTCCGCAAAATGCAGAATTCCCCAGTGCGGCGTGCATGCCCCACCTACCGCAGGCACCTCGCAGTACTTCGGAGAGCCTCCATCTGGACCATAGTGGGAGACATCTGCGGACTATCTCGCAGGGTTTCCTGGACATTCACGCTCCATTGAAATGTCCAAGGAAGGAGCACGGAGCCCTGAGATTGGGCTGTACCTTGGCATGGGCCTTCAGGGGGACACGGTCGGGCAGGAACACGACACGGTCTAGGTAGCCTGCTGCTTTTTCAGTGATGAACGTGGCACCCATGAGAGTTTGGGATTACTTGTGCAGGGCTGTAGAGGGTCTCCTCCCCTGAGACTGTATCTCCTGCTTGCTGCTGGAAAGAAGAGCCCAGAAAGGCGCTTGGGCTCCGAAACCTGGGACTAATGCCTCCCCTGCTTATAAAATGCAAAAAAATACAAGAGTTCAAGTATTGAAGATGAGGCCTGCTGTTTTCGCTTCATCCGCTCTGCATAAAGGTCTCTGTGAATTATTCTTTTAAACAATTAATTGCATTACATAAATTGCATTAATATAATTAGAATTATACGTTTCGGCATTAATTACCAATTAATTCTTTGGTTCAGTACCCATCCTAGAAGACACATACACACACACACACACACACACACACACGTCTTTCTAGGGACTCTCCATTCATTTCTATGGGGAAATCTCTAATCCCAACATGGCAACCTTGACCTCTAACGTTAATCATAAATAACCAAACAAAATAAGAGACTTTTGGCACTTTTGCTTTTTTGGTTGTATTCACAGATCTTCGTGGGAACCTGAAAAATTGTCAGAAAAACAAGTTTCTATTACATTGTGGGGGACATTTGGTCCCCACAATGTAACATAAACCAAATCCACTCACACACACATTCAAACACAACAACATTTTCATGTTCGTAGTTCATTGTGTCTATTGTGCGTCATCTGCTGTGTCGAATGTTACAACTGCTATGTGTGTGTGCTGCCCCTCTGGGCCTTTTAAATTGCCCCTCGGGGACAAATAAAGTTTTTTTGAATTTGAAATAAAGGGAGCAAATAAGAATATGTCATTAGCAGGACATATCTGTGTGATTATAATGTATGTATCTATGCATTATTTATTTTGTTTATCTGACCATAGTTATGCAGACTGGTTAGCCAGTGCGGCGTTATCTGTAATATGAAAAGCAACATGTTAACTAAGCAGTTTATGATGTGTGTCAATAATCAGCAAGCAGCTTAGTGCATCTTCTTTATAGATCCAGATTACAGATGTTCCCTGTTCCACTTCCTTAAAAATAATTCACAGTATGTGACCCGCAAATGCCACGAACCAACCCAGAGGCAGACAACTCTTGGGGACTCGTGCTCCTGCACTTACTGCTGTGGCAAGTCCCCTAATTATGCTAAAACCGCCTGGGAATAGAGTTAATATGTCACCTCGACAACCACTCCCTGGACCCTTGTGCAAGACTCCTAACCCCCAATTGCTGCAGGGACCGACTCCGCCTGCTTACGAAAAAATGTGCGTCCCTTTGAATTAAAGTCCGCTAAGTATGTAAAATGTAAAATGAGTCATATCTTTAAGTCTCCAGCATAGGCAGATGATAGGCCTGCTTGAGACAGCAGAACAATGCTTCCGGAGAATTCTGTGTGTTGTATCAACACAATGCTGCCAGCTTCCCACTGTCACCAATCGAACATTGTGGGTAAGGACTTATTCAAGTGGTGTGGGATGGAAAACTGAGGCAAAATTCATTTATAATTTTACAACTCATACTTGACCTTTCACCTACTTTTACCTGGGGAAACAAATTCTCCGCTGCCTCGTTTTTGTGGCACTAATTCCGGCGCACCAGGTGTGAAAGGCACACGGTGATAAGATGAAATCCTTTACGCTAATGAGAGGAGCAAGCAGAACTAAACAAGAGACAGAAATGCCAGGAAGAGGATGAAACACAAGTCACCAGCATTCAGGCTGGGGGCGAGGACCAAAATGTCAACTTCGTAACTAAACCTCTTGGATTAGCATCCGGAAAATGTGCTGCTGCTTCTTTACGTGTTTGAAAGGCATCTTACCCAGAGGCAGGTTGACGCTAATGTTTTGTTAATAATTACTCTCTCGTGACCTCCAGACTGAGGGCTAACATTATGTAAGGGATCCATAGCCCTGTCTACTCCCACTAAACCAACTCTGATCTCTCATCTCCAAGCAAACATGACCGCAGTGGATCCGGTTTGACATACCGGCCCGTCGGCTGAGAGAGTGAGCAGAAACACACCGCCGCGTCACACTCGGACCCTAACAGAAAAGGCGTGTCTGTCTGTGTGCTGGGCAGTGACACGACTGAGGCGGCCCCAGCTCACACGCCATGTCCCAAATACACCCAGGCCGCCCCACAGCGGATAAATGCAGCCGAATGTGTTAAGCAGATTCTGCGGATTAGGTTTCATTATGTATCGCTGGGTCGAGAGCATCTGCGCTCTTGTTATAGCTGAGCAGCTATTGCTACAGTCAGAAGCCTGTTTGCTGTAGAAATACTGCAGCTGTTTCCATCACCGTCTTTCCTGCATATGTCACATACGCAGAACAACACGCACACATGCATCCCTCCCTGTCAGCTACAGCCTTCAGCCTGAAGGTCATACCTAAGTTATGAACAAAGGTGTCCCTGCCTTTTCTGCTACTGGGGAAAAATCATAAGAAGATTCTTCCATGAAGGAATCCTCTGTACTCAGGTTGGCTGGTCGAGGGACCGGATCAGGACGCAGAGGCATCCCTGTTGGAACGTGCACGCGGTGCATTGGCCCACGAAGTCCTGGAGATGTATCAGGCATTTAGCATGTTTAGCTACAACAACAGAGCTACTTCCGTCCATTTATCCTGAACAGAGCGATGGGGGACCTGGAGCCCATCCCAGATAGGATGCCAGTCCATCGCAGGGCACATACACAATCAGCTATTTAAAGACACCAATTCACCTGCTCCCACGTTTTTGGACTATGGGAGAAATCCCATGCATCAGCGAAAGAACATACAAACTCCACACAGAGGGGAGGTGGGATTCAAACCCACAACCCTGCAGGTATTAACCACAAAGCCAACTGTGCAGAATTTCATTTAAGTCTATTTTTACCGTTAAAAATGTTTAATATAGCAAAAAACAATAATCTAAAAATAATCGGGTGCATAACCCAAATTGTGAGAAAATACCAGAAACCTTTTATCAGATACTGCTTGTCTGGCTGAACACACCAGTGCAGAACGTCCTGCTTCACGCATGACTCTGGTTCAACGTGTAAGGCGGCTGGGAAGAATGATGCCAGCAGGACACCATGGTCTGATGGAGCTTCAGCTCATCCTGCTACTGCTGGCATTTTTCAACGAATGTGCCTTTAAAGGCACATTCAGACTAAACGTGATGATTAATATAGCTGGGAGTAAACACCTCTTCTGGCTCATAACTAGTCTCTACCAAAATTGAGGGCATTAATTGGGACAAACAGCAAGAGAGAAATGTAATATGGAGCTAAAACAAACTATTCTAGTTTTATCTTGAATGCCAAGAATGAGAGGAATTTGTGGCGCTCCATAACTAGGAACTGCATGAACGGTAGGGACTGGTATACAAATTAAATGGGACATAACTATTAAAGAAGCAATGCTGATTTTCTCTTGGTTTGCCTTTCTGTAAACCTCTCACAGTTTACAGTTTGAAAATACTGAGTGCTGTCTAGTCCTCCAGACATACTCCAATTGAAAAATGATACTAAACTATTCAGGGTTAGGGGCATTTAGGGTCAGACCAAGCACAGAACCACGTGACACGAGGGATGGCTGAGAAAGACCTGACTTTTAATATTATAAATAAGATCACCTTGATAATATCTGTACTGCACTGTCTGTGTTTTAATACTCAGTTCTTGTGTTGTCATGTCTCGTTCTTTTGCATTTTATGTCATACAGTACCCTCACTGGCCACTTTATTAGGTACACTTTGTTAGTGCCAGGTTGGACGCCTTTTTGCCTTCAGAACTACCTTAATTCTACAAGGCATAGATTCAGCAAGGTGCTTCAAACATTCCTCACAGACTTTAGTCCATGCTAGCATGATAACATCATGCAGTCGCTGCAGATTTGTTGGCTGCACCTTCAGGTGAATCTCCCGTTCCACCACATCCCATAGGTGCTCCATTAGATTGGGATCTGATGACTGTGGAGGCCCTCTGAGTCCAGCATGCTCAATAAACCAGTCTGAGATTATATGAGCTTTGTGACATGGCGCGTTATCCTGCTGAAAGTAACCATTAGAAGCTGGGTACACTGTGGTCATAAAGGGACGGACATAGTCAGCAACAATGTTCAGGTAGGCTGTGGCGTTTAAATGTTAATCATTGAGTACTAAGGGACCCAAAGCATGCTGAGAAAATATCCCCCACACCATTACACCAGCACCAGCAGCCTGAATTGTTGATACAAGGCGGGACGAACTGACCCAACCACCGAGACTCATCTTATCAGCCAACCTTTTTCCAATCATCCATTGTCCAATTTTGGGTCCACTGTAGCTTTACTTTCCCGCTCTTCGCTGACAGGTGTGGCACTCAGTGTGATCCTCTACTGCTGCAGCCCATCTGCTTCAAAGCTTTGCGTTCTGAGAAGCTCTTCTGGAAGCCTTGGTTGTAACGAGAGGTTATTATGGGCCTATTCATTTCAATGAAATGAATACACTTAGCTATGACTTAGGTATGACCTTCAGGCTGAAGAAGCACTTCTCCAGTCAATGTGTGGGTGTTAGCATGTTGTAGTATGTTGTCTTACCAACTGTGTGAATGTAGCTCTATGGGGTTCAGGGAGACGGTATACACACAGATCATTGTCCCAGATGTATGCGTGTATATGGCTGGGCTGAGGATCCCTTGCATCTTGAATCATTTTAGGGGGAACACGAAGGTAGGGCTTAGGGAGTGAGGTAGGAGGGGGGTGATTGCTGGCTGTAACAAAACACACACGCAGGGGACATGATGATTAAGAAGGAAAATTGCTATTCTGACATTGCCAGGAGAGTCAGAGGCAAACTGGGCTCAGGTCTTAAATTGTTGCAAACCCCGAAAGACAAACAGCTACAAATGAGGATCAGCTGGGGTAACACTGATCCAGAGTGGCCATGTGGGGGGGGGTCCACCTCTCCCCACTCCCCCAGCATCTACATTATAGTAAGACAGCCTTTATAAGCGTTTCTGCCTAGAGCACATGCCCAGCGGTGATGGGGATTCTGCATGCTGCAGTCAGCACCGACGCAGAGTAACCACAAGGCAACACAGGTAATGGCTTCATCGAGCTTTTCTTCCCCCACACCTAGAAAAGCACTCGGAACAAATGGAAAAGATGCAGAAGATGTGTTTTCTGCAGAGCATTCATTTCCAGGAAACACACTGATATCCACAATCCTTGCCTTTAGAATAATGGTTTGCAATAACAAAGGCACACTCTGCTTTGTGACACTTGTGAAAATATTGCAGGGCTTCAGCGATTCGTTGACTCTAGATACAAGGCAATACCGAATGTAGTAACTTTTATTATTACAGTATAATTATAATTTCGTGATTTCGTTTGTAACCTGGGGACTCCTGCCTGTACAAAATCTGTAACAGATGAAGTCCTCCATCTGAGAGGGCAATATCCAGTGAGTATTGATTTGAGATCCATTACAGTCACTCAGCGTAATTATATAAGTCCAAGTGTGCTCACTAAATCTTGATTAATCAAATCCATCCTCAGGTTCTCCAAAACGGCCTGTGCGTGACGCTCCAGGCAGCTAACGAGCCTGCATTTTGGAAACAGTCACTCAGGTGCCAGTTGGCTGCTGTCCTGATTGCTAAGATATTGACTTATAACGATGGGGGGTGGGGATGGCAGCCTCAGCATGATGAAAATGATAAACATAACATCACCACAAATGCATTGTTGCAGACTGTGAAGTCGGGTGTTCACAATGACCACGAGGAGCATTTCAAAAAAATGCGGAAAGCCTTTTCTCAGTTTCTGCGACGAACCATGAATCCACGGAATCAGATGCTAAACTGATGCTAAAGGGATGGAATGACAGCGGAGACTCACAGTTACGCTAACAGACTCCAGGAAGAAACTGGTCTTTTAAACTCCCCGCTCTCTGCACTCTCTCCTGCCTTTAGCCAAGGCTGCCCTTCTCCCAGTAATCACTTCAGTCACGTCCGGATGACCATCATTAAAGTAGCACACAGGTAGCTACGCTCTTCTCCTTGGTGGGGCTCTTTCCGTCGCTTTCTTATTGACTTTGGTCCGACGTGACTGACGCCTCAGAGAGCTACTGTAGCTGTTCACTTTGCTCTAATGCTGTTCCAGTCTCACCACTATTCCTTTCATAAATGTGTCCCTAATATCATGTTCACATTAAATACGATGATTGATATAGTTGCCAAAAAATGACCTCCTTGGGCTTATAGCCGGTCTCACTCAAAACGTCGAAGAGTAAATTCGATAAAGATAAAGAGTAACACTTATAAATAACCAAATTGTAGGCTTCGGCCCAGTCAGTTCCGCTGCTGTGCTCTAATATAGAATTATATCACTAGGAGATCATTCCTCTTTATTGGTTAATTCCCATTATGTCCAAATGTATTTATCGCTAACTGTATTATTCAAGGTAGAGCAACAGCAGCTTCTCCTGCGATACCTTTCATAATAAGGAAAAACATCTATTTCGGTTGACTAGAACAAAAAAAACGTGCCGGCTCAGACGGGATGCGTGTGTGTGAGATTGGGAAGGGAGACGCCAGGGCGTAGGGCTGCATGAGCCTGGATGCGAAGCTGATGCAAATGTCCTATTTAATGAGGCCCAGCTGGGACTGACAGGAATGACTGGAGTCTGTGAGATAAAGAGCCAGCTAGGCTGAGGTGGGGGGGGAAGAATTCGCTGTACAGAGAGACCTTCTGCAAATCACGGTGGTGCATTTTTGGGGTGCTAGTTTGGGACTGCCATTTTTAAAGCTGCTCGCTGTTAAGGAATCCATTTTCTGTTTGCATTTTTATAGTTTATAAGCCTCTTGCATGTTATGATGGAACCTTAATGGACACCATCCCCCCTCTTAAAAAGCCATATGATATATAACCCGTCCACTGAATGGGTGAAGAAAATTCATGGTAAATTTGAGATGTACTTTTATTCATGTTTACATGCCCTAAAAATGGATGGGAGGGGGTGTGTTGAAATGACTATTTTGAGGGACCTAAAAATAAGGTTTGGGGGTGAAAAGGAACCTTGGGCCGTCGTGCTCGTCTTTCTGTTCAGGAAGCCCATCACATCTCAGAAGGCCTCTTTCAGAGCCCAGCTCCCCGTCGCCTCTGTATCCTAAGAGCCACTGCAACTGCTATGACTTTGCTTGATAACTTCCTCTTTTCCTTGGGTGCTTTAGAACATTTCATCAAGCGATGCCCCCCAAAGGAAAAAGTCTGTAATTCATCTTTTTTTTATTTTTTTTTTTTAGCTGCAACGAATCCAATTCTTTTTGTTAATTGTTATTGCATACTATGTATCCTCACAGTTTTTGTTTTTTTATTTCACAGTGCATTTCATAATTAAATATAATTCCACAGCCTAACACATCGCATTAGTCTAATTCACCAGCTGCAGCATAACATTGCTAAATAAAACACCTGCACATCCACATATACAATAAAGTACTCAATTTCTTTCTTGGTCCCTAGTGAACAGGAAAATTGCATTTATACATCGGGGTCACATATCTATTATTATTAAATGGAACCCGGGATTCATACACACACCTAATATCTAGCACAGCAGTAGAGATGACTAAATATGGAAAATAGCAGTTTCAGACAAAAAGACCGGCCCACCCATAAATCAAAATAATTCAGATTCACACTTATTATTACTACCCTAATTTACATATATCATTTATGTTGCCTGGAGTTTCAGGCTGTGTGAGCGCTGGAGGTGAGTTGGGAGAGCATTTAACAGGCAGGCTTGGTAGAGACCAGGTTTTGTGCTTTCGAGGGGCTCTGTAGGCTGCCTGCCACACCAGTGCCATTATTTGCCTTCGTGTTAAAGGCTAAATTTATAAACCATATTCCACCTGGAAACACGATCACTCATTCTGCATGTATTTCTCTGCATCATTATTTCAAATCCTTTTTGTCATCCACAGGGGTGGACATTTTGGTAAAAATCCAGACC
This sequence comes from Mormyrus lacerda, assembly GCA_015163995.2. Classification (NCBI taxonomy): domain Eukaryota; kingdom Metazoa; phylum Chordata; class Actinopteri; order Osteoglossiformes; family Mormyridae; genus Mormyrus; species Mormyrus lacerda. Next base: position 7,557,863 of record JAABNX020000045.1, on the reverse strand, counting down.
AAGATTTTGTTTCAACTGGTCAGCTGAGTCCTCTGTGACTGAGACTCTTTATGCGCCACTGGCTGGTTGAAACAAAATCCTGGTTTGGATTTTTACTTTATGGACCTGAAATCCATTATTTCAATCAATCTTCATGTACAGTTAAGTTTTACAAAAACATTCTCGTACAGATTCAGGAGTGATTCTGAAGACTTCCTCATTTGTGAGGGTTGCCTCCTCGTCGGTGACTTTTCGCCCCCTCATCCCTTCCCTTGACCTAGGCGTGTGTGTATCTTACCCAGCATGCACGTCCCCAGGGGTGCTGTATTCTTAGCCCGGCATTGCCACTCGCGTTCCACCGTGTGACCATGGAATACATTAAGTATATGTGACAAATGCACCCGCCATGATGATGGTCACCAAGGTTACTGCATCACCAACCCTACACCTGAACCTTCTACTCGCCACCTCGCAGAGCAGAGCTTTGCCTCAGGGGACACATCACACAGCATCTGAGGCACACATGAAAGGCCATGTGGATGTTTTCGGTTTCACCTACTGTAATTCTCCCTTTCCCCCGGCATATTCTCAGTGCTGTTCAGGGCTGATTGCCCATCTCTAGGAGCAGGTCAGCACTGCCAGGGCACTGAGGACTTGTAGCTGGCTTGCTGCCTGGGGGGGTGACAGGTTAAACACCCCAGGTGGGATGCAGCTGTTTCAAAAGACAAACTGTCTGCAGCGCTCCCACTTCAGCAGATGTCTCAGGAATAAGGTATGACCTGCTAACACAGCACACTCTCCATGCACCCTGGACATGTGGACCATTTGCTCACAGTGCTACCAGTTGGAAAGACTTTCCTTTGTTAATTTTTAGTGTTCTTTAATTAAAATTACAAATAGTAATTAGAGCATTCAGAGAGTTATTTTAGTGAGGTTATATGTTTAATGTTTAACTTTAATGTTCTGGGAAATTTAATTTAGTTTTCTGACAGAATGTTTTGATAACCTAATCACAATACTCTTCAAACTATTGGGGCACAATTTTGCGGAGGAAGTCGATTTGAGGCCTTTTGACCGAAGGAGCACTCTCGCATTTCCAGCCAATGACAGACGCCTGACAGGTTTACAGGTGGCTCTTAGAGGACAAACCCTTCAACACAAATACTTTATTTTTTGGTGCAGGCAAGGAACACATTTCTGTGCAGGGTGTTTGCGGTGTGATACGGATAACGATGCGGAAAGAAGGTGAAGAAGCCAAAACAAAACTAGACATGATCCTGCTGGTAGCATTAACACTGCCCCACCACACCAGTGTGTGTGAACTGGACCCTCTAAGTATCAGAACTACAGTATAGCTACAACAAGGGGGCTCATACTTGCAGTATCCTAACAAAGTCTTAGGCAAAGAAAACGCTTAAATGGTCTTCATGCTGGTATAAATGTACCATATTATGTCTGTCAAAGTTTGTTAGCTTAGCCATTTCAAAACCTATCCTAACTTTTGCACCGTACTCCGTATACCCATAATACCATCTATTCGATCAGTACAATCAACGCGCTTGCTTTACAAATAAATTAACACCAAAAGGAGACACAAAAAATTATCAATGATAGCCAGGAATAACCACTATGAAGTTAATGTGGTAATGGAGACGTCTAGAAAAAAACAGAAAAACCGAACATGCCACCCCAGCAACCTGTTCCTGCAGCACATGCGTCAAACTCCCTTATTGCCCTGAAATCCACCCAGCCGACACTGTATACATGCTGACAGGGCGGTCAGTCCATGAAGGGTCAGCTGGCATTTATTACCTTTCAGTTTTACAGCAGTGAGTGAAACCTTAAGTAGTTCAAAGTGACCTTCCTGACATGCATCCACGTTTTTGCTTCC
>JAABNX020000045.1:7523662-7549161 GCA_015163995.2 Mormyrus lacerda | reverse complement strand
GATAGATAGATAGATAGATAGATAGATAGATAGATAGATAGATAGATAGATAGATAGATTGCATCTTGAATAAAAGATGTTATACATGTCTGTGTTCCGCCGGCTAAATGACAACACGCGGCCATTTTTTAACCTCTAAACAGCTACTTTGCCGGCAAAGTGTCCTTGAGGTACATGTTTCAGGATGGATGACGCTGACAGTGAGATCAGAGGGGTCAGTTCCAACATACAGCTCCACCCAAAGCACCAGTAAAGTGCCCATATGTGGGGTGGCTTTAGGGCTACTGCAACTGCAGACACAGAGCAGGACAAGAGTTGTACCAATAACCCAGGGGAAATTCACGTCGTTGTAAAAATAGCATAGAATGTCGTAGGTCTTTTATAAAAAAAATCACTTTTGTGATTTGTGAACCAACCTGCTCGTTCTTGTCTTGACAGGAAGTGCATATGCAGAGCTTAAGTGAACCTATAAGTATTGCTACAACCAAACTTGACCACCAGGACCAGCCAGGAATGCTGAATTAGAGCCGTCTCTCTCCATTGCCTCCCTATACAGCGCCGCTACTGCCTTCATTGCAGCTGTTCTGGCCAGTTGGGGATGTTCAGCTGTCTCAAGAGACCCCTGTGCTACAACAGGTCTCAACTTCCTTCTAACCAGAGCTATGCGGTCACTGTAGTTATTCTGGAGGTTGAAATAATTACATGCCGAAAAATCAGTGAGGCATTCTCAGAAAACCATGACTTCTGATCTAGATCATCCTGTTCCATCTGGCCTCCACCTCACGTGTCAAATACAACTCACCACCAAGTGGAGATTGGTTAATAGGTCTACTTCTCTCTTCACCTAAGCATCCAAAAAACAACCCTGACTCAGATGACACAAGAACAGAAACTGACTTTTGACCAAGGGTGCTCTGGTACCCAGTGTACTTATGAGCAAATTTGTGTGGGATGTTCATTATAGACAGTCCAGTCTTTCACCATGGACTACTAAAGAGTAAAAGTAGAAGGGACTCGACCCCCGATGGAGAAGTTTGATAGAGGTAAGGTTGAGTCTAGTTCAGTTTTTCCCAACCCAGTCTTCTGGGACCCACAGGCAATCCACGTTTTTGCTCCCTTCCAACTCCCTGTCCACAGTCCACATTCCCAACTTAGTCCTCAGGGTCCCATGTTTTTGTTCCTTCCCAGACCAGAGAGGATATACTTCACATTCTCGAGGCCAGTGTCCATTGCCAAGGCCGGATCTGTCTGGGTCCTTCCCTTTCATGCTTGCACCTTGCTGCACCAGACCCCACCTGTTACCTTGCAGGTGGTGAGCCTACAAGATGGGTCCACACAGGCATGTCAGGCTGAGCCCAGAGGGCTATGTGGGCAGTGCAGTAACCAGGTGCTCACTGGCAAACATCACCCCCAGGCCTCTCGAGGCACATCCTAGTAACAGTAACCATGTTCTGGTCAGAGCACTCATGCGGGGGGGGGGGATTGTCTGGCTTCTCTCCTCTGGTCTTTTTGCCAAGGGATTCCATACCAGAAGATCAAACTCCAGGTGACAAAGCTCTCTGGGTCAATGAAACAGGCGAACTTCCACCATGCTAATGTCGCGATGCTCAGACGGATGTTTCAGAACATTAGCTATAAAAATCTTTAAATGTCTCTGTGCTTAATAAGGCTGTAAAATGAAATATGTGTCTGTGTTTGATTGGACTGTGTTCCGCATGTGTATAGCTATGTTACTGGTCACATACTTAAGGAGCAAGTTGGGATGATATTTGGTACAGTAGAGGTGAATTTTGGGGTACACCTCTACTGCAGTCCAGATGCACATCAGGATGTGCAAGGAAAGGCAGGAGGAGAGCTGATAGCCGTTACGAGGTTCCAAAAGATATGTGCAGTGTCGGCATGACCCGCCGCTGGACGCAAAGGCCTTCAATGATTTATAGCTGTGCGCCCAACTCGTAAATCACAGACGCAGCGTGAGGCTTTCTAGACCCCGTCCGCTGACAGCATTTACCTTTTATAAATGATCGGGGTTTACCCCCAACAGAGATGCAGCCCAACACTATTGTGTTCCCTTCCCCAAGTATTCCCGGTCGCTCGCATTCATACCTTTGTCCCATACAAGATCAGAACGAGCCTTCGTCTTTTTCCGTCTGCACCTCGCCCGTGTCTGGGAGGTGCTAACTACAATCAGGGGACCCTCAGCTATTACCGAAGAAAGCTTTATGCTGCACAGAATATCCGCCACATACAGAAATACAGAGCTAACTGACGTATAGCCACACAGAAGTAAACGCTCACGGACGGCACTTGTGAACATACACATGCAGGTCCTTTGTAAGGTGTTGGGCTAAGAAATGCTGTACATATCATTTTTATCTTGATACTTGTATATTAGTGTGTCTGTGCATGTTCTGACCATCCATGTTCTCTGCCTTCCTGTATGTCCGAATGGTGCCTGGGTTGGGCACCATCTGAGCTGGAGTCCTGGTTCAGTTCCATGGAGGGGTGACATCATGAATGGGACCTACGAACTGTATCAACGTGGGTGCAGCCTTCCTACACAGACCACCCTACACAGACCAGCGTGGAGAACAGACTTATTGATGGACTTTGTCTTGATTCTTAATCACATCTTATACCCAGCTTTTAGCAAGCTAGTCCACTCTCTTCTGTGTTCAGTAATGTTAGGTTTCCTGGGGGGGGCAGGGGGCAGCCAGTTGACCTTGGACCCCTAAAGGTTTTTTCTCCTTACTTGGGAGCTTTTGGTTCCGCTCCTCCGTTGTCATCTGGCTTTATTTAATTTCTTTCCTTCCTTCTTCCAGTTCTGCATTACTCTCTCTAATGATGTTGTAATTTCCCCCTATTCAAATCTGGCCCTCGATTCCAAATCCAGGCCTCGTTTTCAAGTCTCCCACATAGTTAGCTCAATAATTTCTGGCTCTATAATTGGCCAGAGGCTTCATAACTGGCTCTCAGGTAAAGGAAAGCTGGAAAAACAGCAGTGCTCGGCCCTTGAGGATCGTGATTTGAATAGCCCTGTTGTAACACAGCACATCCATGTAAAGCACCTTGGGATGACTCTGCTGTGAAAGGCGCTATATAAAAATGAATTGGATCAAATTCTTGTCCCCAAAAAACAGTAGCCGCACAACTGTTGCCCCTCACTTGTCCCAAGCAGGCATCAGTAGCTGGCAGACCCTACAGCTGTAATATATCTTTGCCTGTTGGTTCTGTACAGCTGAGCTGAAAGCTTCACTTTTATTGATACCTCCCAAGGGCTTCTCACTGGATTTTTAGTCAATAAACATCTTACTGTAATTGTGCAGTTATACGTGTGTACTTACACGCCCCTTGGCAAAACATATTAAAAGAAAAAGAGGTTTATGTGCTTATTATTGTTTTTCTTATTTTAAATAAATGTGAAGGACTGGTAAAATTTTGACTTAATCTTCTGCCCTGTTTGTAAAACATAAAGGTATGTAGTGCATCAGGAGTCTGAGCTCTGTGAACAGCGTGTGCCCGCTGTCATTAGCATAAGCGACTGTGTGCGTCACTGACGACCCGCCGCATTGGTGCTGTGCTCCTACCGTCTCACCGATAGGGCCGCACTCATTAAGCCTTTTCGTTGTGATTCTAATCTAATGCCGTGATCCGTTTTCATCACCCTCACATTTCCTGGTGTAGCCTCCGAGGGCAGGTTCCAGACCCTTCTGCACAGCTGAGGGAATCAGACGGCCTCCATTAGGGCTCCAGTGGCCACGGTTACAGAGCGACGGGTGCCGTCACTTTTCCCAAAGACAGCTGAGATGCCACAGAAGCGCCATGAGTCTGTGTATTTACACTAAAACCCCTGTTTACATTGTGCGTCAAAGGCCTAATTGAAGTGACTGTTTTTTTTTTACCCATAATTTTCTTTTAAGTTTTTCCTACTTTTCTCAAAATACTGTGTGATTCACCAGTCCGTGTTACCCATCATCACCAAAACCAAAAGATCACTGTTATTCCAATTAATGTTCACTGCACACTTAAATACGTCATTGGCATCATTGTCAATCTGCCACTTTACGCTGTGAACGTATCATCAAGGTTAAATGCACCAAAAACGTAAAAGGACTCCTCAAAACACACAGGTAATTTTAATAACTAAAAACAATTTTATACAATTTTTGGAAATTTTGCTGCTCAAAACTCATCCTATATTTGAACACTGACGGAGGAGAAGGTAATCTGAAATACATAATTCAACAGGAAATGTTTTTATGACCAGGACACTGAACAGTTGTACACATATTTACCATAGTTTAGCAAAGAAAATGTCAAGTAAAATCACCCTAGAATGACTAATGAGAGAAATCAAAGAGACATTGCCGCTAATGACGTTTATGGGCTGGCGGCAGTAGCAATGAGGACCACGGCGACTCTGAATTTACCGCGAGCCTTAACGGGAGGCCGTGGGTAACACCAGCACCCCTCACAGAAAAGGAGCCAGGCATGATGGTTAAAAACACCCCGACTGCAGCTGACTCCTGGCCCCATTTTCACGGCCGGATGAAAAAGCAGCTTGAGACACAGGCCCCGTTAAGTGCCTGTGGACGCGGTTCAGCGGCTCCGCGAGGTTAATTGATTCCAGTTCCTGCGAGGGCACTTCTTAGTGCAGGAAGCGTGCCTTCAGATGGTGTCAGGAGCAGGGGGCGGGCTTTCGCGCGGCGGCTATCCCGGCGCTAATCTCCGGGGAGAGCAGGATTAATGAAGCTGGGAGAGTACCCGGCATGTGGGAGCTGCCCATTATCTCAGACCGACAGAAATGGTACGTTTGCAGCGGGGAGAGGGGATCAAAACGAAGGAAAGGGGGAAAGATTAGCTGTCATTGTTGACACACCAGAGCACAACAACAGAATGTGTGCTCTGCATATAATCCATATGTCAAATCATGCCATAGCACAGGGCGGCTAATTCAGCACCCAGGAAGCAGTGCATGGCGGCGGTACCTCGCTCAGGGTATCTCAGTGGTACTTCACTGGCTGGAGATTCAAACAAGCAATCTTTGAATTACAAGTACGCATCCCTATCCATTAGGCCTCCACTGCCCGAAGGGGGCCATTCCAGAAGACATTGTGAGGAGCGTATCGAGAAAGAGCCCTTTCTTCACTGCCACTTCATATCAGATTCAGTAGGGGAAGCACAGTAGTCTCACGCATTTGCTATTTTTGCCATGTCGTCTGCTGAGCCCTGTGATGGACAGGCATCCCGTCAAGGATGGTTCCTGCCTCATGTCCTGTGTCTTAAGCTAAGCTCCAGGTAACGCTATGAGCCTGTACTGGATAAGCAATTATGGAAGATGGATTGTATTAATTATGTTTAATATTACAGACCGTATTATTCAATATTTGCACAATCCGTCCCCACACTCTGTCTCTCTGTATCTTAATATCTTGTTCTCAAATGTCAAGACTATATTATGTTTATATGCCTTAGTATTTAGTTTGTGATTTATTTTTCATTGTACTATGACCAATGAGAATGATATTTTATCTCATTGTAAGACCCCATGCATGATATACCTGAAGCAGACAATAAAAGATACCTTGACTTGACCTTTGACTTGTTATTTATGAGTATTAGATTTAAATAATAATAGTGTTTCAAATGATGAACATGTAATCCTCCTGCTTTACAAACATTCACTTTATACCGCTTCACTTTTTTACGAAAGCCCTACATTAGCGTCTGTTTTCACTAACCGAAACAAATCCACTCATAAATAAAGGGGAAAAATTAAAATAGTGTTTTACGTTTATTTATCAATGAGCAAATCACAGATACGGTTATGTGCCGCATAACGATGTTACGTCAATGTAGGACCACGTGTACGACAGCAGTCCCGTAAGATTATAATGGAGCTGAAAAATTCCTGTCACCTCGCAACATCGTAGCCATCGTAACGTCATAGCAAAATGGTGACTGTTAACTTTTGGTGATGCTGCTGTAGACAAACCTATTGTGCTGCCAGTCGTGTAAAAGCACAGCACATACTGGTTTATGTGTTTATTATACTATACTTATTGTGATTTAGGCTATACCATATATCTTATGTGTGTAGTACGCTTTACCATCTAGGTTTGCGTAAGTAGACTCCCGGATGTTAATGGTGAGATTGCCTTACGGCAGAATGTATCCCTGTCCTTAAATGACACATGATTGCATTGATTCAGGTAAAATGGCACTGTATATGCATTATTTCTGCCTTAAATAGGCTGCAGATTTATCATATCATTCCTGCTTTTACTATGTGTCAGTGTTATTTTAGTTTTTATGTGGTATGATAGTTTTTTGGTTTGGGGATAACTATTAGTCCAAATGGAATGGAACAGTGTGAGGTATTTTTTCAGTGGCTGGAACACCAGTCCTGCTAACAGCCCCCAAAACAGTCTGTAAGTTAGAGGACCTGCTTGCCCAATGGAGTAGAACCTCTTCTGGGATTCACAAGATTCAAACCAACAACTTTCCAATTGCTGGCACAGATCTCTAGCCTCAGAGCCACCTCTCTGCCCCAAGAGAGCAAGACTCACGTGTGCTGGTTCAGGTTGTAGATCATTCTTGTCCAGGATATTTTCCTGTTAATTTGAAATACCTGGGTGTGGGTTTGGGTGTGGGTGCGGGTGCGGGTAGGTGGCAGGTGAGAACAAATTTTTTCCAATAAAAGTCAATGATAATTGCTTTTTCACTTTATGCCATTTTGTCTTACAAAGGGCTCCATAGGAATGCCCTGCTTTCAGTAATCCACCCACTTACTCAGTCGGGGGGGCCTGGAGCCCAGCCCTGGGGGCACAGGGCACTCAGCAGTGGACACCCTACTGCAGCTGCATGCTCAGTTTGCGTAAGGCTTGACATAACTAGAAGATGAAGTGTATAAGAACATCAGATTTCAGATGTAATTTGCGACAGCCTGTTAACGAATATCTAGCAACTTGTCTGGCACATGTTCAGAGCTGACGATCACTTCTGAGGGTCGTATAACATGCCGCCCCTGGCTGCATGTTCACAGCCCTGAGTTAATAAACAGGATTTATGATTTTTTAAATGTTCTCCCCAGACTGGTCTGTAGTTATCTTCCAGGCCTGATAGCATCTGTACTGGATTTATGTGAACAGGAACGCGATCGAGCCTAGCATCCTGCTCACCAATCTCCCTGGAAGATTTCATGCTGAAAGCACCTATTGAATTCTCCACAGAAAGGAGTAACTGGATAGGCAGAGACCCACATCTGAATGATTGCTCACTACCGTGGTGACTTTGAGCCGGCCGTGATTTATATGGAACCAAGATATTTAGGTATTTACATTTATGTATTTAGCAGACACTGGGTCAGACAGTGCCAGGGGTGATTGGGGTTTAAGATCTTCAAAAAAGGACCCAATGATAAAACCGTTCAAACCAGCGACCTTCCAATTACAGGGACAGTGTCCTCACCCATTGAGCCACATACTGCCCCCCCCCCCTATTTATTTAATTATTTTTTTCCTCTTGTTTGGTAACATTTTGAGGTGGATAAACCGTGATATTAGGGTTGGCACAGTTGGACACACTCACCTCCCACTTCTGTGACCACAATTCGAGTCTTCACCATGCCTCCATGTGTATAGAGTTTGCATGTTCTCCTTGTGTCATCGTGGAGTTTCCTTTTGGTATCCTGCCCCCCCCTTACATCTGATTTAGGCTGCCATTATAAAGTTGCTCTTTTTGCTGGTGTCACAAGACGTCTTTGATCTGGCCGTTGATGAAATGAAACCAAGACCATCAACCCAGACAGGAGGAGATAGGAGAAGGCTGGGTAGACAGCTAATTATGGGCATTTTGTGTGTAAACACGATACAGATGTCAAGTACACATTTAATTCTTCTTTTCCCAGTCCTCCCTTCAAACGTTTACCCACACACCCCATTACACCCCATTAAATTAAAAGCTTTAGACAGCGACCCTATGATCTGTAGCTGTGGCAGTGGATTATGCGCTTAACATGGGAACTTCTGCTGCCGATGTTCCACACCGAAATGACACACATACAGGTACAGATAAATGTGCTCAGAGGTGGAAAGTTCTGGTTCAGAAAGTACAAATCCAGACCAAGATTTTGTTTCCAATAACCAGCTGAGTATAAACAGAGTTCATTTGCTGAGGCTGCCCCAGAATATATTAATCTGGTGAATATAGACAACAAATGAACAAACAAATACATAGAATGTGAATTGAAGAGTCATCATCAAGACACCTAACAAGTAAACGAAGGCGGCTCAGGTTGTGTATCGACTCACCAGCATGTCAGGTGAACCAGCTGACCACCTCTTGACAGATCTTGCTGGTGCTGCCCTCCATATGATCTTCTGCAGGTTACACCACTGTTGGGTACCTCTGAACCTTCAGCAGGAAATCAAAGAAACGGACGCAACAGAGAAATGACAGACAAACAACACTGTTTTTACTGTCCAGCTAAATGCAAGAAAGCTTCAAGCAACTTCAATATTCAGAGACAGACCTCCGTTGCTGGAAACATAAGCTCACCCTAACTCTAGAGTGGTCTGCAAAGCAACTTTTTAGCAACCCTTGTCGCAGAATTCTTTCATGAACAGCTTTGTAAATGATGAATAGGTCTTATTTCAGCTCTAGTATACAGAGGGACATGCTTTTTTCTTTAATTCTTAAAACGACTTTCTGGGATTATTTGAATATGACGATGGACAACATGGAGAGACTCATCAGGAGACTTTTTCCTGGTCAACGTGTCAAAAACACAGAGCCTAACAGCGACAGCAGTTATAGGGATTTGCAAATATTATGCTCAGCTGCCGCTGGCTCCCACGCCCTCCAGTAGTAATAGAGAAAAAAATACACTATAAAACTTACTAGCTATCTTAGATTTGGGGAGTAATACCAGTAAAAAAAAAATTCTTCGAACATGAATGTTGGAGTGGTGGCTCATACAGCTACGCACTATGACGTTCTGCTCTCAGTTAACCCGCAGTGTGCCACTCTACACTCACTAACAAACCTTTAGGTGGGAATTCCTCTCCCCAGTCCTTGGAGACACATGACTCAGACTGGGAGCAAAAGAGCCTCCGCATGCTGACATATCACAGATGGCTGACACTCCTCCACCTTAATTGTTTCCATCCACATCCACCATCCGCAATGCACCTCAAACTCAACACGGAGATCGTGGCAAACGTCCACAGACAGACGACCCGGCGATCCTGTGGGATGGCAGCCGATTTCAGGCGGCAGCCTGCGTTAGATTTTCTCTTAGATGATGGTCAGACACCAGGAACAGGGAGGGACGCATCAGAGCTCAGCTACATAGACCGGCAGTTTCACACTCTGCGTTCGTGTGGGGGTGTGTAAAGATAACTTCCACTGCATTGAAGCGAGAGTCAACAGAAAGTCCTGACGAGGAAATGCAAACGTGTGTGAGTTTGCCCAGTTTTGCGTAATTAAAATGTAGCCGTCTCTCTTAAATGGAAAACAGTCGGCAGGCAGAACTTCTCCACACCTACTGTGTGGCAGCAGAATAAAATATTTTCAGAAGCTTTTAGGGGCTCGAGGCAGAGAGACAGAGAGTAGGTGCGGGGAACTTTGGAGGATTATGTTAATAAGCAGAGAGCGGAGGATGATGGGTAGAGCTCATTACGCTGGGTACCTCTGAGAGCCCTGGTGGGGACAGGGGACTGTATAGTCCTTTCCTATACAGTGCCATATTCCAGCAAGCCCCCATGTGACAACTGTCTCTATTCCTCTAAATTCTTTCCAATGTTTCCCAAAGTTGGCCTGACTACAATATTAATATAAATATTTAATATTAGAAATATTATTTTTAAAAAGCGAATTCACGAATCCTAAGGCTTTTTAGGACATTTGGAGAACAAGGCTGGTATTTCTCTTCATAAATCATGTTTTATAGCTGGCATATACCTAGATAATGACTGTAGGAATAACATTTTTGGAAGGTTTTTATTGGTTAGTTGAGTTTGGTTTAGTTGATACAACTAGTTAGTGGTGAACTTGCCATCTCAGCTAGCTGCAGTCCATGGATTTTGCTCAAACCATTAGAATTTACCAGACAAACAAAATCAAGTGACACATGGTCTGTTGGCTCTGGCAGTGCTTGACCACTTGCTTGCTGAAAAACCTGAACATGGGCGCCCAGAACAAGGCGTTGCTTGGAGCAGCTGTCCACGTGTCAGCCACAGGTACAGGACCAGTGTTCAGGTGCTTGGTTGACCAGATCTGGTGTTGTCCACCTAACAGCTCTAAATCATAACTAACACCTAACACATAAGCTGAAGACAGCAGCAAGGTTCCTGCTTAGATATGGTCTCACAACATGACCGTCACCATACAACTACCTACAGCACAGCACATTTTGTAGGGCCTGGTGGACCCAGAGCCATTTTGAAGCCACAGTTACTGTGACCATTTGGGACTGGTTGGCTGTTTCAAGGCCTCCCACTGCCCCTGGCCTCATTTAATAATCCCCAGACAGGAAGAAAGCGTAAATAGCACTTGAATCTCCAGCCTCCGCGGTGCTCTTTTTGTCGTTACAATTTTCTGTCCTTTTCTCCTTTTCGGAGGCGGCGTTTCCACAAGACCTGCGGTACGGAAACCTGAAAACTGCAGCTCACACCGAGCTGAAAAGGCGAGTCAGCAGAAGCCACCTGATACGATTTCACAGGAAGGTCTCTATCAAGATAACGCTCAATGGCCCCAAACCACCGAAGAAAAAAAAATCAGAGGAAGTCATCCTGGGCCGGGTGAATGCAGAAAATAAATTTAGCTTCCTTCAGCGGTGAGCTTTGCTACAGCCGGTCTCAAATGGAAAAGAAACCATGGATTATTGCTTTTTTTTACTTAGGTGTGCTGAGAGCCACGTCAGTGGCTGTGGATTACTGCTTTGTATTGTTCCCTGATGCAGAAATGATTACCAAACATCAGAAATGGGGGGGCATTCCTGCAGAATTACTCTTCTGCCATCACTCGTCGTGCTGTCAAGGTCCCACAGCAAAGAGATAAGCTCCAATGAAACAGCCTCCTTCCTCCTCACCGAGATTACACTAACCGACCAGAAACCATACGTACACCAGCTAAAGGGTTTTGCTATTTTTGGCTATGATGGCTGCTTCAGTTGATCACATAGAACTTTGTACATGTGACTAGATCTTGTACTCCATTCTTCCTGTAAAGGATTATCAAACCCCATTATTTACTAATCCGACATTCTACATTTTTGCATAGCTAGATATTTGCATATTTGTCATGAGCATTTTCCTTTAACCATGGGGTGTCCCATGATTTTTAAGATGATGTAAAAGGGCTCTGGGGCATTTTCCTAGTGAAAACTCACTTCTGGGGGGTGGGACTGATAAAACCAAGTATAGGAGTTAGTACCAGACCACAGTCAGTGCTACATCTGGTCATTCTGCACCCAACTCAACAATAGTTCACTATATTTAAAACTTGAGTAAAACTGGTTTTCAAATGGGAGGAATATTAGCAGGAATACGGCTCTTTAAAGGGTGAGGCCAAACTTGCCAAGATTATAGTAACAGATACAACAATCACAGATCTCCTTTAAAGCCCCTAGAAAGGCTGAATCTGGAACCTTCAGATGATAGGTATGATCCTGAAATTTCATGTCTCTTACGTCCAAAACCCCAGATAACCAATGATAATACACAAATAATGCAATCTGATCCATAAGTATTATAGCTGACAAACCATGGTCATATGTGGATTATTTTATTTGTTAAGATACAATTGCTCCATCTTTCACATCTACTAAGGAATTGCGAGAAACTAAAGTCCTAAGATTAGGCTTTACTTCTGCCTTTCAGTCCTTCGCCAATGTGGCCTCCGGCCAATGAGAGAACTGGGAGTGAGTTAACAAACATCGCTCAGCTATCCAAGTCACCTGACCTGCCTTTGCCGGCTGACACCTCTGTCAAATAAGACTCGCTGCCACTTGGCAGCATGCGGAATGTCCCGGATAAATACTGTATCATCTTTAAAAAACGTAACCCTTTGTCATAAAAAAAGCTTTAAAAATGACCGATGCTTATACCCAATTAGAGTAAGACTTGGAGAAAATTAATTTTGCTGGCATTAAATGATGTGATGGGGCTGTATCCAAATATACCCAATTTCACCAGCCTTATGGGAATTGTGTTGTGAGTCTGTAATTGAGTCAGTTGTTCTGGGAAAACAGAATTTCCTAAAGAGTTTTTAACAAGGACAACTCTTTAGAGATGAGCCCTTTTTGAAATAAATGTCCCACATTTTAATCTTCATTTTGTTAAAACATCAGGCAATTGCTGCTTATCTTGCTAAATGAAATCTGATCTCCACTGAAGACGAGTCTGTGTTGCTTTTCTCTGGTTCACCTATCGAGACCGACACCATGCAAGAGGAATCCGACAGGTAAACAGAAGGTATGTTTCACTGTCAAGAAATAGACAGTGTTTATTAATTCAGTAATTCACTGTCACTGGGTTTCTGTGGCTGCAGTTACTTCTGAATGACAGAGACCTGGTTCCCTTGCTAGCAAATGGTAAAAAGTCCAGCTCCCTGTACTGTAGTCAGGTGACTTCTGGAATAAAAGTGAAATTTAGCTCATGGTGTTGAAGCATGGCCGGCAGATTAACAGATATTCCATAACAAAAGTATGAACTGACATTTGTTCTTAGCTGATTCTACATATGTGATCAAAAATGTCATTTTAATACACCTCCAACAGTACAGTTATGATCTTTTTTAGTACTTGGAAAGTCAGGCAAAACTTTATACCAGTTTATTTCATATCCATGCCCTTACCCAGCCACACTAAGCTTAGACATGATGTTAGGGTTTAACATTCTTCTGAAGCCCTGCCTGCATCTGGCAGTAATGAGATAAAGATAAAGTTTGCAGGAAGGAATCTATGCCTGCCATCTTTATTTTGCCCTAGTTTCCCTCCTAAATTAGGGTTACGCACTCTTTTACTTCACTGCTTTTTTAAAAACATTAAGGGATCTCAAGAATACCAGAATGGTAAGCTGAACTGTAGATCTCTGGAGGGAAATATTTATAATAAGAAATACATTGCAGTAACATTTTTCTGGTGTAAAAAAAATATATATATATATTATAGTATGACACGGTGGTATTCCTGACCTGGCAGTAACCACTCATTTCCTCCAGTTTAACACTATATATCACACTGCACCATTTATCTATTATTTTCATAGCTCACTCTCGTGCATTGCTTACATCTTGCCATCTTCCAGTGCTGTGTGATGCTACTCCAGGGACAATGTTTTATTTTTTACCAGAGCTTCATAAACCACCGTCTTTCATTATTTACATAGACAGATACATCAGTGTCACGACTGTGGAAAAGTCAAATTTATAACTGAATGACTGTCAACCCCTGGTCAGAGTCATTGGCGTCCATTTACATAATTTTGCATCTTTGCATTGGGCATTCATATAGCTACCCGACAGCGAAATACCGGCTAAAAATTGCCACTAATGTTACATCGTATCTTAAATGAAGTTATTCCAGTGCAGAAACTACTCCATCGTAATTAATCAATGATTATATCACAACAGACTTACATGCTTCAATTAATGCTCGCTTCCACTTTAAAACAAAATTATCAGAAGATTTTTACTGCGTGCGATTTAAAATCCGAAGATATTGAACGTTAAAGATCACAGGCTTGGATCACTGAGTAGGAGTTTGTGTCGTTATGGTTACACCCAGCATAGCAACATTTGCACTGATTATTCTGATTTCCATTGACGGACGTCACCATAGTAAAGCGTTGCATCGTTTATGTAAGAAATAAAAGTTCCACTCAGTACTGGGGGAAAAAAATACACTTGCATACATATTTTTTTCCTTTTCTGGCAGGTTGGAAAAATGCAAGTAACTTGGAGTTTTTAGAATCTTGCTTTAATTGTCACCAAATCTGGTGACAAATGCAGTTAGCTGGCAGCTCTGGAGTGGGCCTGTGCCAGCTTCGCTTAGCTCTGCTCAGTTTGTTTCTGTATAAAGAGGGAACCAGCTCTACCATCTGTTTCCATGATAGATATAGAGTTACCAGATGGGGCACAGCGTCCTGTCTGCTGGCACTTTAAATCCCTGCCCAAAATGTCATGCTGAACGGATGACCTCACGAGAAACCTGATGTTCTTCAACCCCTGTTCGAATCAAAGCGGCCTCCACAACAGATGTAGGGGATTCTCCCCGTACAATATAACCACCAGGCCCATATTGGCTACTTTGCTTTTAAGTGTGGTGTCCAATCTGATTATTTTACCATCGAACTACGCTCCCGAGTTCCTTTTCAACTTCAGCCAATAGTTTATAAGCACTTTTAAATGCTCATCTGAGCCGTGGCCTAAATCAGTGAATTAATGCCAGTATCACTAAGCTTCCTTTTGGCACCGCTTTAAACTGCCGACTTACAATCGAGCACACATCTGCTAGGAAATCCAGTCTTTCTAGGGGCGTACGGCACATTACCAGCCAGCATTCATCAGTCTTTATAGTTTTTCTAAGAAGTACAAGTCAGCATACTGACTTGCTAAGAGCCAGCAACTGCCTGACACTCTGAAAAACCTCTATAGTACACAAACTAATGTTAAGTACTCCAGAAATCTTATACAATGCCAAATTTAGTGCATGTGGCCTACAGGGTGTCATATAAAGTTTTGCAAGCCAGTTTATGGTATTCTGTTTAAGCATGAATTTTATAAAAATTGAACTTCTGTAAATCTCCTGAATTTCCAAAATGTTGATCACTGAGCTGTTATCTTAGACTGTTCTCAAAGGATATCGGTCTGCCTCGAGATAAGTGAAATATGAATCTCACTGCAGGAAATCAGATTTGGTATAGAGGAATCTCATGGACTATCTGATCATGCTGTCACTTGGTTTCATTTTGATTTGACAGAAGGCAAGAAGGCCAATAGGCAAGAAGTAGGGGGCAACCTCTTCTTTCAGGAGTGCAGAGTGTGTGCCTGTGAGCTGGTGTGACTCTTTGTGTGTGTCTGTGAGCTGGCGTGACTCTTTGTGTGTGTCTGTGAGCTGGAGTGACTCTTTGCGTGTGTCTGTGAGCTGGCGTAACTCTTTGTGTGTGTCTGTGAGCTGGCGTGACTCTTTGCGTGTGTCTGTGAGCTGGCGTGACTCTTTGCGTGTGTCTGTGAGCTGGCGTGACTCTTTGCGTGTGCCTGTGAGCTGGCGTGACTCTTTGCGTGTGTCTGCTGTAGGGATAATCTTTATGATGACAACTGAAAGCAGGGAAAGCCTAGATGTTCCAGCAGGGAAACATGGCTGACATTTGATCAAGGTTCATTCTGCAACTGCCTAATCTGAGGACCAAGCTGAGGAAATCTGTGTGTTTCCAGCAGCCCTAAGCATTAATCAGCCATGCTGACTATTCCCATTTTTTCTTTTCCCAGAATGCTCTTCGAAGTCCAAATCTGAGAATTTCAAACAGGGTGCCTGACTTCTCCTGCCTAGAAAAAGCACATCACCACATCTTCATTTTAAAGTCATATTCAGACGAGTGTGATGCATTTCGCACTGCACATTTCGCACTGCACATTTCGCACTGCACAAACGGAAAGTCTAATAGCGAGGCAGCTGGACCATGCAGTTAATCCCTAACTGAATGAGAGAAATCCGGGGGCAAATCTTATCACAGACAAGCCTGATCTCAAAAACAAACTGACCAGTTCTGCAGTTAGCCAGCCTGTTCGATCGCCCTTAAGGAAGGAATCAGTTTCAATTGGTGAAAACCATGATGAGATGCTTAAAGGACAGACTGCAATCAAAGTTCATAGCATCTCTGTGCTGAGGCTCATGTGGTGTAGTTACTCAATTCAGATGCTAAGCTTGAATCAGTAGGAGTGCAATTGGGGATGATGAGGCTTAATACTAAGAATTGCATTGATCACAAGATGGTCTTGACGCTATTCAGCCACAGTCCGGGTTGAAGGAGAAAAACTTTATTAACTCCCTTGATGAAAGACCACAATGGGCACATATTGGAACTTTTCACAGGAACTGGGAAGAGTAAATGTGTAGTGGATTCCCAGTGCAAGCTGCCTGCCTGCGCTTATTTGTGTTTGCCAACAGAGACGGCTCGACCGTTGCCAGGCACTGTCATGGTGGCCATCGATGGTTTCTCCGGTAGATACATTCGACGGGCAAAGCTTGTCGATTTCATGTGCTTCAAACGGCGGTGGCCATGTGCGGGGTCCACCACATACAGCACATACATCACCACACCTTAAACGTGGCCAGCTGGATCACAGTCTGCCAGTGATGTAACTGGCTGTGTACTGAGCAAAGCTGAATTTCTACTGACTCCGTCGGCTCGGTGAAACCATTGGGATTAGGCTCTGGGCAAAAGCATGAGCCGACAGCGATGCGAGCAAACAGAATTCTGGCTCAGGGCTCCTTTGGCGTCCGTCAGATCCGTGCTCGAGATTGAAACTAGGGCTCCGTGATTGCTGCACTAACCATGGATCACCTCTTTACTACCTATGACAGCAGCCATCAGCAGCGTGTCCCACCGGGGCCTAGGGATGCCAGCCTGTGTCGATTTTTCCCAGCGTGCTTCACATTCCACAGTCAAATCACAAAAAAAATGCAAGGAATGTGCAAATAATTGTGGGACTAATACCATGTAAGTCTAGGGTTGAAATGCAGCCTTTTTGTGGGCTGATAATTGAATTCAGGTTAATAGATTTACATTCCATAATTAAATTGTCTCCTTTGTTTTGATTCTCCCTCATATGCTGTTCGACCGATGAGTCACTCCGAAGGAATCCCATTTCGTTTCACACCAACGAGCAAACAAAAATATTAATCGATGCCGAGGCTTTTCTCTCTCACACTCATGTCACACCATGACAACATACAGCGGGTCAGTCGGCTTCAGCGGTGCGCCTGCATTCATGGTGAACCTATAAAAGTAAAACTGAAAGCCTTTAACAAGCTGAAATGCTTCAGGGTCACCAGACAAATGGCTGACCCTGTATTTGAACTCCAGGCTTCAGTCTCACCTGGAGATATATGTGCGTGTCTCAAAGGAAAGCGTGACGGGATGTGCAAATGTTAAATAAAGGATTGCATCTTTTTATTAAAATTTATTTCATTGCTGTGGCATGTTTTGTAAGCTGGATTGGAAAATCAAGGAATGCAAAGTCAGAGATGACCAAGTTTATTTGTTTAGATGTCTCAGGTGTGCTAATTGATCACAGTGCCATATATAAAAATATCTACCCCTTTTGCTCTATGAAGAAAAACAAATATGAGTAACCCTATTATAGAATAGGAATTATTGCTAAATATCAACAAATTGCTGAATATTCTCAAATATAAGAAAATAAAGTGTAACCGGCCCGTCAGTTAGAGTTGAATTTGTACAGTAGGAGGATGGAAATTTACTCCGAACTCCATTGTCGCTGGTGTGGAGAATCGCTTATTCTGTTTTTACTGGGGTGTATGTTCCTCTGCCTTTACATGGTCCCAAAGAGAAATTAATACCATTTCTTTTCTGAGTACTGTATAAACCCTAGCGGATTTTGTTTTGTAACAATAAAGAAACATGTAACACTATAAATAAAATAAAATGAATACGAGCGTTAAACATTTGATTTCCCTGACTAGAGGATTTTGTACACATTTAGGTCTTTGTTTTCGATTAAATCAACAGTAAACCACAACTATCATGTTTAAATGTTATGAGTTGTAACCGCTCGCCGGAATGTTGTGATACATATAAAATATCTCCAGGAATGTCTCTGCTCCTTTGTCGTAGCCCCGTTAGCTGGGAGTCAGCCTGTCCTCGCTGAGGCCGGACACCCTCACTTTCACAACAGCAGCGAATCAGGGGTCATTACTGGGGTATGACTCTAAGATGGCAGCTCCTCAATTTACAGAAAAACAATGAGAAGCATCTGAAGCCACAAGCCCTGGGAAATGTGGTGGATCCTGTTCGCAGACTCACAGCCGTCCTCTCAGCAGACATGGGAACATTTGGCAAAAACGCTTCTATTGTGTTCGTGCCGGTCAACTGCCAATAGTAAAAACAAGGATCGTTTCAGCTAGAAGGAAACATGTAAGAGAAGCTTAAGCGAGGGGAGTTTGCCGATCAGAACATACAAAGCTCAGTTAACGTTTTACACATCCAAGAACTCAAATCTCTGGAACAATATTTGAAAGGCAACATCTAAGCACAGCTGAGGGGCATCTGCACACAGACAGGAAAGTGGTTTTGACTTATGATTAAAAACAAAAATGCTGCCACAGCACTGTAATTTCATGGCAACAGTACATGTGTAGATATACAAAAGAAACCAGATCAGTACGAAAATTATAAACAGTAAAAAATGCACGTTGCTTATATATATATATTCCTAAATGTATGCAAATGTTGACGATAGCTTGCTTTGGGGGAACAAACCATTAAAATGGCAGAAAGGTCCAGTCCGAAGTGGCTACTAATATTTATCAAATGACACAATGAATCCTATAAAATGTACTCTCCCTGTATTCTTTGTGCTTATATATCCCAGAGCAGGCAGGTTGTTACCAGGACAATGGTGACCGTGGAAGTCAGATGACTAACCAGCCCCAAAGAGTGATGGGTATAGTGTTTGTGTCAGTGGTACTTATGGCCCTGGGTTATGTACACGCATACGCACAGGCGGTGCAGAGGACAGCCTCGTACCTGGAGCCTCTGCTTTGCCCTCCCCCACACACCTGTTCACATGGCACGGGAGGAGGAATGAAAACGGAGGGCAAATCCAAAATATCTTGGAGCTGAGGTCATGAGCTGCGATTGTGCGTTTGTTATATAAAGCTTGCCCACTTTGCAGGCTGCCTTTATGAAAGCTCACTTCCCCGACTTCTTCAAACTGCAGATATACGCACTGCGGGGGGGACCGAGAGTCGCCTCCCGTGGGCTATATAACAGCCAAGTCTCCCATATTTCGAGATGGAGTCTGATCTTGCCAGTTTTGGTGGGTTTTGAACTGACACGTACGCATACTCACCCTCGTGAGCTTCCCCCCTTCTGATCCCACCCGCCCATTAGAGCCGCAGGGGATCAGTGATGTCACTGTGGTCAGAACTGACCCCCCCACGAGTTCACAGACCTAACCTCAGGCAGGGGTTTCTCTCTCACACAGAAACTTGATATTCAATGAGAACCAACCTATTATATAAATATGAGAAAAACATATTTCTACATCTGCTGCAGACCTCATTTCTTGGACTTGCTTGATATTTTCTCTGCTAATGATCATCACCAACAGATAACATAGCTTCAGCTAACTCTGCTATCCTGACGCTAGATGGTTCTTGTTGTGTAGCTCCTGCTGCAGTCCTGCTGGCACCTGCACCTGGGCATTAACTGGAAGCTCAGCCTAGCCACGTCTCCGCTGTGTCCCCGGGATCCGAGGCACCCTCACAGGTGCTGATGTCAGAGGCTCCCGCAGTGTGGACCGGGCGGGGTGCGTGGCCCGGAGCGAGGAATGCGGCCGTGCAGATGTCGGCCAAATGCTTTCATTAAGCTGATCTTCTCAGGAAGGGGCGTGTCCACTGCCAAGCCTGCTGCCGGGCCCATGTGGGATTCAGGTGTCTGCTTCAGATTAAGCCGTCCAGTAGACACGTGTGGGAATCAGTCCTCATGTTAATAGGGTTTGTGACATCCTGAGAGAGGATGAGGGGAGAGGGAGGCAGAGACAAAGACAAGGATGAGAAATGGCGTTTCCATTTATTAAACTTATCATCATTTACTTCATGATTGTCACCTTTCGGAAACAACTGATCTCTCCTGTTACTTTGGCACCATTTATTATCCCCTCTATCTCATGATCTGCTCCCGAGGAGCAGGGAAATGCAAGTCCTGGGGTCTGACATCACCGTGAGGCCGTGCACCGTGAGGCCGAGCACCGTGAGGCCGTGCACCGTGAGGCCGAGCACCGTGAGGCCGTGCACCGTGAGGCCGAGCACCGTGAGGCCGTGCACCGTGAGGCACCGGGAATCAGGACCAGTGCAGAGCCGTACCATAAGCACATCACACCTAGGCGATCCATCACATCCAAGACGCTGTGCTGAGCATAACACCTTCACCAGCGACTGCATGGGAGCGCGACTGGGTCGTCCAGGCCCGCAGGTAGACCCAGGGCACGTACATACAATTCGCTAATGTTCAGTGACCTCGAGATTTGCGGAGAGCCTTTCAGGCTGCGCTGTAACTACTGCGATTATGGGTATTCAATAGGCATGGAGGATGAGGTGCCCGGATAAGATAAAGCCTGTTTTAATGCATTTTATTTATAGGAATGAGCAGCAAGCCAGCATGGAGGCATCATCAGCACTCCGAATGATTAAATCTGCAGCCAGTAAGTTCAAAGGAATCTCAGTTGAGCTGCTGGCGGCCGGCTCACCCATGTGCCATCTCTATACTTTCCATATGGGAGCAGATGGTCTTCCCAATCATTAACAAGCTATTGGCAGGCACAATCCTACCTGCATCTGACAAACCCAAGCCCGTCATTTTATTTTTAATTCATTTCGCCGCGGTGCCAAAAAACAAAATGACTTCACCTTGCTCTCCAATAACATTTATTTGCAAATGTGGATGGAAGCAAAGCACATCTACACCAGGAGTGCTCGGTCGCACTGAGACCAAATGGACATCTTTTACTTGATTGCTTTCTTGGTGCTTTTATCCATAACAACTTGCTTTTTGTTGCATATTACCAGCTGGTTGTTTCACTGGAGTGATTCGGCACCTTGCACAAAGGTATGATAGTCCACTACCTTCACATGAAAAGTCTGTCACCATAAAAATGCCCTACCTAACTTAGGTAGTACTGAGTAGCACCCACTTTCACCTCAAAAACCACTTCAAGGGTTGATGACTTGGTGCTCTCAGAGATACCTTTCTGCTCACCACTGTTGTACTCGGCTGTTATTTTCGTACTTGTGGCCTTCCTGTTACCTTTAACAAATCTGGTCGACCTCCTCTAACGTCCCTCTTTAGCGAGGTATTTGGGCCCACAGAGATGGCTCCATGCTTTTTACTTTGTGCACCATGGTCTGTAAACTATAGGTTCTAGTGCATGAAAATCCCACAAGGGTGGCTGATTCTGAGATGCAGGAAGCACCATTTCTGATAGCTACAATCACACCACATTCATGTTCATTTAGATCACATTTTTAAGCCGCCATAACACTTATCTGACAGTAAGTGAACCTCTTAACTCTGTATTCTGTTGCATGTAGTTCCATGGAAGTTGGGAGAGAGCAACAATGTGCACCATCTGGGGTCCCTGAGGACCAGTTTGAGAGACACTGCTCTAAAAATCTAAAAATTAGATCCCTGCAGGGTCTAGGAGAAATTCTTAATTTATCCTCACTCATCTCAGGTACCTCTAGACATCTTGAAATTCTTATAAGATGTTAACTGATTAATTTTGATGTTGATTGATCATATATCTTATTCTAAAGTTTATTAATAGTAATATGAATCACATATTTCTCATGTGAAACTTTCATAACATAAGTTATGAAATCTTTTTAATGCTTTTAGAGAAAGAAGTAGAAGAACATTTAAGCCTTTATAAGTAAAATATCCTGTATTTCCCCTTATAAATAAATATGTTTAGGACAGTTACAGCTAGTGAGGCCAGTGCAAGTTTAAGGAGAAGGTTTGTCAGGAGTCGACAGGCCATCAGAACCACACGCAGCTTGGCAGTTCTAAGACTTTGCAAACCTTCAGCTCATCGGCTGATATTTAGGACAGCTGTTATGAATGTGGAGCGTTTGTTTCAGACCTCAGGCTCTTCTCACACGCCGCCATCCCGCAAATGACTTCTCGATTGATCGGTCCACGAACAGTACGGAGGGAGACTGCGGGCACTCGAAAACACCCAAACACAGGAAGTAACGCGAGCGCTGAGGCAAATTTGCCCCCCCACTCCGCAGTGGCGGCAAACAGCGTCCGCGTCTCGGACCCTCATTATCATAGTGGGCGAAGAAATGATTCACTGAACGAAAGAGAGAGAGAGGCACAGTGTTTGGACACCTTTCCTAAGCCTTATCCCGGTGTGTAATCTAGAGTGAGGACGAGGTGGGGGACTGTGTCATTAGCCTTTGGGCGACCTTGGCAGCAGATTATCTGTGCTAAGTCTCCCGCTTGCTTGGGGTCAGCGCTGCAGGTCAGTTCCATGGCAGTGTTGTGTCACACACCTCTCGGACGGGCAGCTCTGCTCACTGACTCACGACTGAGGATGTCGTCTGAACGTGATGGTGTGGCTGAGCAGCGTCTGTCCGGAGCTCAAACAGCCTCTTTTCTGCTCTGGAATCTAGTGCCTTGGTCACCAAACCATTTCATTTACCACAGCACTACGATGTTTCAATCCAGTGTACACGCACGGGCGTAGTTAGATCGGATCTCTTGGGGCTATAATGCCAGGTATTCCTTTAAAAACAAGACCCAGGTAAACTTGACTTAACCTCTGATCTTTTCTACAGTTAGAAACTCCCGTGTACACATATATAATACTGTTGGAAAGTCTGAGGCTGCCAAAATCAAAAGTTTAAAATATTATTATTATGTTTGTGTAAATTTATATTTACTGTAAAAAACCTGTTTGCATCCATTTGTTGACTCAACCATTAGCAGACCATGTTTGGTTAATAAATACCTCATCAAGTTATTCGACTAATTAATTCAATTAATTACACTAGCTGGTGGTGAAATTTAACAAACATTTGGAATGGTTGAGGTGCCCCTGAGGAGAGCTTTGTGAACTGAAGTGCTGCTCATCTAGCCATCCAACTAGATATCAGTAACTTTCTGGAGAACAGAAGAAAGAAGTTTTTTATTGTCTTACTGTTCATTTGCTATATTCTAATGATAAATTGTGTTCTGAGAAGTAAACACTTAATACCCAGATAAACAGCCTCAGGCATTTTTCTTGACGGCCCGTGACTTTTGCATGTCTTGAATGTCCAGAGCTCTAATCATCAGCCCAGGGTCCAGCAACGCATGACCCCCATCCAGAATACGGCTTTTTCACAATCCACAATCAGACCGCTTCTCCAAATGAGGGAATTCCATTTGGTGCTCTTAAAAGCATAGTTGAGGGGGGCTTATTCTGTTTTTTTTTCCGGGTATTTCCCTTTCCTTTAGTGTATCATATGGTTTTCTGTGCATGTAAATGTTATGGTCCGCAGTACATGCCAAAGAGAGTAACTCTTCCCCACTCTTCTCTAATCTGCCTGAAACGCCTCATTGGGATTCCAGCCCTTACTTCCACGACATCGTGAAATCCCCTAATAACACAATTCGTATTGGCTGCCTACCTGCAAGGATCTATCTGCAGACTACAAGACAGGGTGGGATGCGTAGGGTAAGCTGACCAATCAGAGCACGCCGGGCTCATTGGGGGTAGCACTTAAATCTCTTTAAGTTATAGACAGAGTGAATAGAGATACACAGTATGAGAAAAATAATGTGTTTTTGGAACCTTGAAGTATGTAAATCTATTGTAGTAGACTCCAAAAAACAAGATTATTAACAGTGAAAATGAGTCGGGACCCTTTAAACTTTCTTGGCTTAAAGAACTCATACTGTAAGCATTTAAATGTGACGTCCAACCACCAGTTAATTTCAAGTAACCAATATTAAGGTTGTGGTGATATTCTGAAGGAGGGTACAGCCTGAACTGGATGCGAGTCCATCACAGAGCACTCATAAGCCATCCATTCAGCCAGACAGCATGGGAGGAACCCAGAGAATCCAGGGAACTCCCACACAAATATGTTTTATACGACAGTTTTCATGTATCCAATTCAATGCCCCCCCCCCCCAGTTTTGACGTTCTTCCAGTGGCATAGAGGAATCGAGCTGTACCGCAACTCGACTAGTTACAGTGTGGTTCCAGCTTGGTTTTCCACTGCAGAAGGGTAGTCTTGGTAAAGGTATGGAGAGCGAGGCGCTTATTTGCAGTGTACATCGTGATTAACTATGTGCTCATTTCTGCTAGCAATATGCATCATGAATCCATTCAGTTCCGCTATTCTATAGTACTTTTTAAAGTAGGTGGTTGGAAATTTTCAAGTTCAGAGTTATTGGGATTGCATCAATATGAACGATATATAGAATATACACTTTCCTCCTTCAGATGCAGTAATCCATGCAGTCATTCCATACAGGAGAAGGCTTAGGAAAGGTGTCCAAACACTCCACACAGAACATCAGTATCTCTGTGCGTTTTGACCAATCAAATGGTGGTGACGCCATCAGCTCGGTTTAGTCTCGCTTTCGGCCTGTTACTACGCCTCAGGTCTGGCTCAGATGGTGCGGCTCGGGTCTCGGTGACGGTGGAAATCGCCATTTGACTAAGATATGTTTCAGCCTCACTGTGTGTGCCAGAATAGGCAATTGTATGGAGCAGTTTGCACAGAAATAATTCCTAAATGTTGTGTCAAGTGGGCGCAATTCCTCCACAAAAAACACAAAAGCTTTAACATTCGGAATTGGGGATCACACATTTCTCCGAAACGGAAAGCCCTCAGTCACAGCAGCGTCATTAGAACACAGCGGAGCAAGACCTTTCAGTCAGAAATGAATAACGTAACCCCCAGAGGTCAATTTATTTTAATGCTATTCATCTGGCCAAGTGCGCAAGAGCTAGTTACGATTCAGAATGCAGTCCTTTGCACAGTCAATAAAATGTAGAATTGATTCATGGTTGTCTGTTGTCTGTTTCTGAGCATGTGGATTAGCATTCTTGAACAATGGCTTCACTGGATATGTTTTCCTAGAGACTACCAGAGTCTGCCCAGCTTGGAAAATCTACTGAGGAGGTCTAAGGTGACATTTTGTCTTGGTGCCCAGGATCCCTAACTCCACCCCTGCCCCTACTGAGACCCATCGATGCCTTTTCTTCCGGCGACTTCCATGGCCATCCTCCATCCCAAGCGGATGGCTGTAGCCCCCAGGAAAGCCTTACGGTCAGTAGGAGCTCTAAAAGCCTTGCGGTCAGTAGGAGCTCTAAAGGCCTTGCGGTCAGTAGGAGCTCTAAAAGCCTTGCGGTCAGTAGAAGCTCTAAAGGCCTTGCGGTCAGTAGGAGCTCTAAAGGCCTTGCGGTCAGTAGGAGCTCTAAAGGCCTTGCGGTCAGTAGGAGCTCTAAAGGCCTTGCGGTCAGTAGGAGCTCTAAAGGCCTTACGCAGGGTCATTCTCGGTTCCTCCAGATGCCACCCCTGCGCTCTGTTTACCTGGGTGCTTTTGATTATGTGAAGCACCAAGCTGGCCTCAGCACACAGAGACACAGGACACACAGCAGGCTCCTCTGCACAGCACGGGCCCCCGTCAGCTGACTTCAAACTCGATTCTGATGCAGGTCAGCTGGGAGATGCCTCATGGGGGACTCTGTAT
>JAABNX020000045.1:7502435-7521244 GCA_015163995.2 Mormyrus lacerda | reverse complement strand
CACACACACACACACACACACACACACACACACATACGCTCTTGCACACCTGCTATTAGTGAGGTACCAGCTACCTCAGACCACCACTTAGGTTGGTAGCTAGGTGTTTTTTAGGTTGGGAGGTGTTCCAGCATCCGCAGGGGAGCCCAGTCAGCATTCTGTGACACCTCAGTCACCGCCAGACGTCAATATGGCTGCATCACGTCTGCGGTAGATGCAAAGGGAGGGGGGGGCGTCACTTTTTATTTGCACAGCTCACACTGCGTCGGAGCCAGAATCATACCTGGCGTGTGGCTCGGCGGGTCAGGACAGTTTGTGTGTGATTGGAAGGTCACTGGTTTGAATCCCAGGGCTGGACGACCAAAGCCGCCGTTAATCACCAGGGGAGCCAGATGAACAGCTGACTCTGCACTTGGACCCCAAGCTTTAGTCTCACCTGCATATTTGTGAGTGTTTGTCTGAAAGGAGAGCATGATGGGATATAACAAGGTACCTGTTCTTGTACAGATGGCAAGTAAGGCATCATTTCAATTCAGCTGCTTCAGTCTCATTATTCTAAACACTGTTTCTCCCAAACTTCGCTTATCACATTGAGATAATTACGTGAGAAAACAAAGACTAACACTCCTTTGAGCTTAGGTTACAGTTGCACAGGTAAGACTTCTCTCTTTCATCTGTGTCTCTCGCTTCAAATTAAGTTTTCAAATGAAAGTTTATATATATATATATATATATATATAAAAACAACTACAGTCTTTCAGGCCCCTGATATCCGACAGACATCCCCCCCCCACCCCCCAGGACAAAAGGGAAAATTCCCTCCCCCTACTGCCAATTTGCAGAAAGAATCAGAGTAGGAATGGTGGTCACCCAGAGCATCCTCGCAGCTCCCTCTGGATTACTTCTCAAACTGCAATGTCACATGGAAGCATCCTGGTCATTAGGCAGCTTCAGAGTAATAGGCTTTTGTGCCTTCGTTCTGCTAAGTGAGAAGAGGCAGTCAAATGCTGTTTGATTCAAACTCAGAAGAGTGACAGCTGCAAGGGAAGGAACAGACGGCTTGGCAAGAGCGACGCTATAGTAAGAACATGGCTGCTATTGGACAGACACAGCAGCAGGAACACTGTCGCTACAGTAGGACTCTCACCCTCTCGTTCTCCAGTGACGTTTCATCCATCATAACTGCTTCCGCGGTACGGGGCCGTGGTGAGCCTGGAGACTGTCCCAGGCGGCACAGGGCACACCCGGGATGGGACGCCAGTATGTCGCAGGGCACACTCTCACACATGCAATCATACACTCTCAGTGATCCAGAGACACTGATCCAACTAACCGTATGCTTTGGACTGAGGGCAGACACCTGCACAGGTCTAGAGACAACATGCTAACTAGACGCACACAGCAGGGGCAGGACTCGAACCTCAAACCACAGAGCTGTGAAACCACCCGAGGAGAAATCATGGCAGCGCAGACTTTGGTTCCAGCAAAAGTCTTTCTCACACTAAAAAGTCTAGATCAAGATCATTTTTTTCCTCCTTCAGCACTATCTGTCACCCAAAAAGTAAAATGCATTCCAGAAGCATCCAGGCTGGGTTTCTTGTTAGCTCAAATCACAGGTTAGGACACTGAGGTCTACATAGGCATGTCTGCACCTTCAGGCTTAAGCTCCAAGTTGCACTAAAGCCCAATCTCAGGCCCAATCCTGAAGACTTTATAAACTGGACTTGTGCATCGAGAGGGCCTTTCAACCTTTCACAATCCACTTAACTGTCTATTTGTTCTCAGCATAGCCATTTTAATGCCGGTCCTTGGCAAGGGAGCCTGAAACACAACACCTTGACACCATAAGTCGGTTGCATCACTTTTTCCCGGTGGGATGACTCTTAAAGACTTACTGTTTGACCTTCAAGCCCGCGGACATGTTAACTGTACTGAATTTAAATAAAATATGTCCGGCTTATCAATAGACAGCTACCCAAGGTAGGTGTCAAAGTGAGGCCCGAAAACTGAATTTCATATTTCCTGAATTGGGTCAGGCTTTCTCCTCTATACTGATTCTTCAAGTAGCACAAGAGGAAGCTGGAGACGCCTGCGAGGAATGAGGATTTATGGTCCTGAGCCTTTGTATGCTCACCATTATTTAAAAGCTGCACCGTAATTGTCAACATGATTGATTGGATGTGGCCCCTTTCAGACGAAAGAGAGAGCCTGCCTGGATAAGAAGGTCTAATTGTTTGTTTACGTCAAAGCAAACCACTGCCTGCAAGCAAGGTCTCTCTAGGCCAGGCATGGGATTAAGTGCCTGTTAATACAGCACCGTCCTTAAAGGGCATCTCAGGTTGTTTTTTAAAAAAAATCTAACCGAGAGAAGTGTCAAGCGGTTTGCTCTAAGAAAGAAACGTGAAAACACAAAATACCGTCAATGTTCCTAATAGGTGCATTGTAGATACAGCCAAATAATCTATCCACTTCATTTCCTTTATATTTTTTGATCAATATTAACCTCACTGTTCTCACACTTTGTAGAACAAAAAAAATAATGTTAAACATAAAGAAACTAACCAGAATATATCCAGCCAGGTGACTTTACAGCTCTATCTAAGTGCAGAAGCTGAAAATATCATTCACAGACACAGCAAATTGCATGCATGATAATTATAAGAGCAGGTTGAGGACAAACTGGAAGGACCTTTTCCTTTCCCGGCCAGTGGTCTCTCACTGAGAGCTGTGCTGCGTTCCGCCTGATACAGCCACGAACTCTGGGGAGAAGATCACCCTGTCCTGAAAGGTAACAGCCCAAAGCAGAATCTGTTTCCAGAGAGCTGCCATTCAGGGTTAGTGACATCACCACGCCATTCAGGGGCTATCTTACAGCTCCTGCAGTCACACTCAGATGTGAGCTGCACTGGCAAGTTCAAGAAAAGTCTAATAAAAGGAAGAGGAGTTTGATTTTAATTAATTGGTAGCTCCATGTCTCTGCAAGGCTTGTATTTGCAGAGCTAGTTATGACTCTGCTGTGTTTGTGTTGGTCTCTTCCTTCCAGAAATGCACAAGCAATGAGACAGTAGGACAGACACAGGCAATGATGTTCACACTGCACTGCAACACAAAGATATTTCGGAATGAAAGGCGAAATGCAATTCCCTAGAATATCAATGTTTTAAAATGATATTTCACCTTGATATTTGATGTTCCTTGAATTTTTTCGTCCTCTAAACCGGACTTCGGGACATACTTGGTTTGCTTGATGATTTAGAGTGAAGCAGTTCACCTTATTAACATCTCAGCACTTCAAGACAGATTTCTGGGGGTGAAGGGAAACTACGGAACTGATCAATTTCATCAAAACATATATCCATCCATGCTAAAACACGGCCTACATCACCTATGAAAGATGAATGGATGATGGACAGACGGACATACAGAGAGACGGAATAGATTGATAGACAGACAGACAGATAGACAGACTGACTTTGGGTATGGCTTCTTTAAAGGACACGGTGTCCTGCAAGCTGCGTGCTGTGACTAGTTACGGACAGATAGCAGATGACGCTGAAAGAGGAGCGGCGCTCCAGAGAAAAGCTGATGCGGGGTGAATCGGCGGCGGCGCGGACATGCTGAGGTCGGCCTAACCAGCTCGCCTTCACTGTCACCTTTTCTGTTTCCTTATCAAAGCAAGGAAATCATGTTCGATCCGAAAGCGCCGCTCCGTTAAAGCGGTTTTGCAGTCCACATTTGCTGAAGCGGGGGCTGCTAGATGTTCTAGTTCAATACGGACGTTTTATTCCTTTTTTATGCAGATGTAGCCTAGCCCTCACGAAAACTGCTGTCCAGAAAAATAAACGTGAACATTAAAATGACATTCGTATCAGTTCAACTGAATATTTTTTTATAAAATACTTTAATATAGTAGAAGATTGCACATTGTTTCGTTTAAATGCATTTATAAATTATAAATTTTAGTTAAATACTGTGCTATGATCTTTTTTCCCCACCTGCACTTCTGTGCCTCGAACTGACATAATCCTTGATGGTTTCGCTGTGTCGCGGCCCTCCACCAAGTACGTTACGCTATTATACTGGGATAATAAAAAACATTTTATTATTTTGCCTTTTTTTTGTCACTCCATCAAAGTAAAATTCAAAATGCAAAAGCATTTTACTTTGTTTTAACTACGCCATTTGTTTAATTGTCAGTTCAATTTAGACTAATAAAGAACTAAGTTGCGCCATGTTTTGACAGTCACATCTGTTTCGAATACCTTACATGTCTTTGGGCCTATTATTTATTAAGAATTGCATTCTTTTTTGTATGCATTACTGTGACCCATAACAATTGTAAAATCATAATCTCATAATGGCAGCCTATTATGAGCACAGCTTATACGCATGAGACATTTGCTGGGAGTGAGAAGCCTTTTCGTCCTCAAAATATAAAACACTGCAGAAACATAATAAAACGGCACTTCACGGATTTCCAGGAGTAGAACAATGTTGATGGCTAGCACGAATGATGTTTATGTATGCGTTATTTCAGAATGTTTTACATTTAGATTAGATCTGTTTGATTTGTTAGTCGTTCATTCCCCAGTGTACTGTCATAATATTTGCATTATTCTGTAGAATGAGCTCTGTTGAAGATACTGAGCCCAGGGAGCTGCACAGCACAAGCATGAACATCAACATTCTTGTCAGCCCAGGAAAGCTCTGTGGCCAAAGGGTTTTTGTCATATTACTTTTTCGACTCGGCCACCTTCTCGTCTGCCTTTTCACCATTTACGGAGTTACACGTATAGGTTTATTTTTTGTTAATAAATGTTGGCTAAACCATTCAAAGGCTTCATTTTGCTCGACTGAATTGCATGATATTACCAGTCTTTTTAAAATAAACCAGAAACGAATTTTACTGTCCCTGGCTCTCAAATTAAAATACAGTGACAGTCACTTTATTCAAGATTCTTTATTCGTTTCATGCCGTATGATTCCCTAATAAATTAAGTCGGCTAATTCATTGCGTACTTAGTAAAGTATCAAACACAGGTGAGTTTCTAAACTACTGAAAAGATCAGGGGCTAAGTCAAGTTTTCTTGGGTCTTGACTTTTTTTGCTTTTGAAGGATTAAGACTGGCATCGGGGCTAAAATACTCGGGGCTCGGATTAAAATACTCGGGATATATCCCGGAGTGAACGAAGCGGACGACACCCATGATCAAACATATATGATGGTTATACGTAATTACGGCATTCATGTGACACACTCTCCTAAGGAATCCAGAGTAAACTTAACTTGAGCTCATTCAGTTGCGACGTCTGAAGCGATATAATGGGTCCATATACTATAATATAAGCTATTTCATATCTAATTTACCGTACTATTTCGAGTTACTATTTAACTCAAAAAGCCAAATGGTGTTTTTAAAAGACAAAGAAAAAATTCCTACTTCATACGATTATCTATAATTATGAACATTCATCTTCGAATGCATTGCAGAATGAAACGACGATAGGATTCCATTTTTGAAGTTGTTACCCTGGTTGCCATTCATCACAATCTATAAAAAAAAAAATTAACAAGGAAGCAAAAAGTTTCCAGGAAGGACCTCGCAATAAATCCCTAATGCCGTTTATCACAGACAGGTAAAGCTTAATTCTTCAAATGACATAAACCTATCTGAGTCCATGGTCCTGCGCGAACCTTATTGGTCAGGTATTCAGAAAATGTGGGCGGGCTTACGTATGTTGCATTGCGCCAGCCTGTGTCGTGGGTGGACGACGTTGATCGACGTCACGCTGTGAACCAATCCGCATCGTCGCTAACCTTTCGCGACAAGCCCTTATCGAGAATACTATAAAACTGTACTGACAGTGCTGTCGGTATACTTTGCTTGTGACTAGGAAGAGCAAGCCACGCAGTACAGCTTTTCTTCACTGATTGATTGATCGAAATTTGCAACATGAAAGCAATAAGCCCTAAGAGATCCTTCACAAAAAAGAGCATCAGTGTCTCGGATCAAAACCTGGGAATATCTCGGAGTAAAACCCCAGTGGACGATCCCTTGAGTCTGCTGTATAATATGAACGACTGTTACTCCAAACTGAAGGAACTTGTCCCCAGCCTTCCTCCAAACAAGACCGTTAGTAAGATCGAAATCCTGCAGCATGTCATCGACTACATCCTGGACCTTCAGATTGCACTTGACACCCATTCCGCGATAGAAAGTCTACAGCACCAGCAGCGACAGGGGCAGGCTACACCCCGCACTCCCCTGTCAACCCTCAACACAGACCTGAGCAGTCATCCGTTGCAGGTAACCAGCTGCAGTCATCTAATTAAAAATATCGAAGAACTGCATAAACAAAGTACTAAAGTCATGCCGCATTCGTTGTTAAATTTAACTATCTCCCAATTCAATACTTTCTTTCCAGCCTCCGGAGATCTCCACAGAATTAAACAAAGATGACAGGAAGGCGCTATTCCGTTAAAATGGTAAGTAGTGCGCATGTACTTCACAGTTAATTGCCTAACAAATTCTTTTATTTTATTTTCTTACTATAGTTTACGCAACTGTGCAAACAGTCAATCGCGCTTTACAAACACGTCAATCAGTAAACTGACGTGCTTTCAATAATCGGAAAAAGCACTACTTTGACCTAGGTGGCAGTTTATATATTCATATCATGTTCTATTGCTTACTATTCGTCTTACTGCGAATTTGTAGTTGCTTATACTACATCAGGCGATATCGTCACATAGTTGGCGCAAAAAGGAAGCTGGTACCGGCACTAAATATGTCCTATGGTTAGATAGTTCTGCGATCTCCGCCCGCTTTGTCTTACAGCATGAAGTTTTTTCTGCCCAGTTTACGGAGTGTTTGCTTAAATGTTTGAAAATATGCGGCTTCCTCCCCGGCGCCAGTCAGTCCGGGTTTCTGCCCAATTTGCCGTCTCTAAACACGCCTCTCCTTTACAATCTTTTGCAGGTGTTTGGTTTGGACTAAAAATGGACCTGACATGTTCTTCATTTTTGTTCTAGTTTCTGCACTTCGTCCTAAATCGACTTCAGTTTTTTTCCCATAACATGCCGTCTATGTGGTGTGTTATGCTGTACGGACAGTCACAGCTATTTATATGGTAGCCTATCTCTGTCCTTTCTTCGAAAGAAAGAAACAGCTTCTTTTTTCCCGAAAAAGGGAACTCAAAACAACCAAGTCACACGGAATCACCATCACAAGAAGTCTTTGCCTCTACAGAAGGTGGAGCGTGAACAAATGACAACTTTTATTGCTAATTTATAAAGACTGCCATAAACTTTACTTTTTTGTTTATAAGGGACATTTTAATGTGTATAAAATCAATGAAACGTTGTATATCTGCAAAAATTCTGGGCTGAAAATGTAATGCTGTACATAGACATGATGAAACTTTTTATAAAAGTTATATTGTAAATTGTACCTTTTATAGAAAATAAATATAATGCTTTATTTGAGTATCAAGGACCATAAGGAAATTACTTGTACCAAGTTCACCATTGACGGTGCTTTTGTATATGGTGTTTTATGAAGGCATGCCTTTGAACACTGAATCAGGTTTTAGATTGTATTCATTATGTTGACTCGGCTTCTGGTTAAAAACCAGAACAAACAAAAAAAATCTACCCGCGTTGATAAAAGAGCAGGATCTGGATGTTAAGATTTTATGCTTAAATGATTATCTTAAAACCAGATACGTAAACAAATGAGCGCTGCAGGTTAGCCACGTGGCCGACCCCTCGTCTTTGCTTTCACTGTCCTGTGATATTTAGACAGAATACTTTAAAAAAGGAATGTTTGTTGTCCAGTTTGAATTTGTATTATACGGGACGCTTTAATCTGCACGGAAAGCTGTTCGTGTAGCTACAGGGCACAGCTTGTGTTCAGTTACGTGGAAAGTGGGTTAATCAGGAGCAGTCTGGAAGGACCGTGATGATCGCCAAGGGAAGCCCCTCTTCGTGTGCAGGTGTTAATCGAGTCCAGCTTGGCATATTGCCGGGTGAAGTACAGATCAGTTCCTGAGGGCAAACGGGGAAGTTGGTTAATAGACATTTCATGCTATGTGCTTTAATTTATTTTACATGCGTGATTGGCATTAATGTGTTTACAATATAGATGGCCTGACAGCTTATTTGAAACTGATAACTATGTCATGACGAGCCGCTTTCACTTATAGTCCACCTATAGGCTACTTCCTGTTGGTGTTGGAACTGAATAAACTGGCTTATATTACGGTTTGTATGGAGAGTAACCATTGCCAGGGACCAATTAAATATCTGAATTATTGGAAAATGATGGCGCAATGTAGATAATGGACTAATTCGTATATCCGTTGATTTTTGTGCTGGAAACGCAGACGGTTATCGTGCATTTGTACGTGACAGTTTCGACAATGGATATTCATCAATGATTTGTCTGCATGCAAGCACAGGAAGGCCGCGGCACACAAGCGCTAAATGAAAGTCATTCGAAGCAGGTTTTATGCGACACGGACGCCCCCTGCCGCCTATCGTGCAGCGTTAGTGAGAAATTTTAATTATCGTGGGAACAAGCTCATCTAGAGTTTTTCTTTCTGCGGGTGGTAAAAAAATTTTATTTGCCTTTTGGAGTTGACTGCTCATAATAAAGACTCAGCCCTGACAGCACAACTCGTCTGTATTTTATCCGACGCACATCCATTTTTGTTTAAAAAGGCTCATTGGTTCAATGGCAGCATCTTGAAATTGGTTTCCTCAGGGTTGCAGGAAAATAATAATAATAGATACTTTATTGATCCCCATGGAGAAATTGTCTTTACACCTCTCTGAACTTGCACTTTATAGAGTAAGCTGTCCGCAAAGGGCAGTCACCTGTTGGGGCACCCAGGGGGTTTGACGTTAAGGACCTTGCTCAAGGATCCACAGATGTGCTGAGGCTGGGTTTGAACCAGTGGCTTTCTGATTAAGGGCACACAGGCTTAGCCCACTGAGCTACACACTGCCTCATGGAAGAGGATTTGTCTTACTTCCACAGCCAAAATATCAGTTAGCGATGAAGTTCACTGATGATAAGACAGGAAGCGACTACAGAGCCAACTCCACAAAGTGGACCAGCGCCGATTACTACAGCCCACGTGCCCCAAATCAGAGCCAGTCTAACATATAGTCTCCAGCACATAGAACAGTTTATGTTTTAGTGCTTGTAGTCACCACCAAAATGAATACATGGATGTATTTTTTAAAGAAAGGTCTCAAGCTTTCACTGGTGTTATCTATGTAGAGCATTATGATATCAAGTGTTTCACATTCAACTGGAGATTATATGTACAGTGACATAGAGGCTTTTTTACACCTATTTGGCAAACTTGTAAGAAAACTTTATTTAGTGAATTCTTTTCAGAGATTTTCCATCACCCACTGAAATGCCTGGATTTTTACACAAGGACATGAACGGTAGAGTGGAACACCTCCCCCCCCCAAATGCAATGCCATTTCTTGCCCTATCCACACAAGTTTACCTTTTTTTAAGGATAAAAAAAAACCAAATCGTCAGTTCGTCAGTGATTGGTTAGACATTTATTAATCCACTAGTGAACATCTCAATAAATATGACAATCACAACACTATTAGAGATACTAATAGTCAAATACTGTCAGTTGAAAGAAATTCACAATGAAAGGTAGCTACATCGCGGTACATGCAGCAGATAAGCGAAGGCTAGCAGGTTCTACACAAGCCATGCAAATTCAGATCGAGGCTTGAAGTCCCTTTTCTCCTCCATCAGCTTTTAGCACATGACAGTTACCACACATTATATTCTAATGACACACATGCTTAACACTCGGGACACTTCCCATCAACACTACTAGCAACAACCAACGGTAAAGCTCTTCAACTAAGCTTAGGCAAAGGCTACTGAAACAGTTAGACATCATTCTCATGCAACACTGTAGCACAATAACACTGGACATGCTTGCAAAAGTGTCTACAATATGACCACAGGGGCAGTTTCACAGAAGACAAACCTTACAATTTTGTGTTGCCTACCACTTAACAAGCTCTTCAACAAACTATGAACTCTAAATGTGCAAGTCAACGTGACATGGGTTACTGAATATCTTTACTTGCGTGTTTTCTAGCATGTGACACGCAGGTCTGAAACTGGGTCAGTTGTTTTAAAGGTTTTTGTACCAGTAGTGTCCCAGATTTTTTTTCTCTTTAAATTTGAAAAGCAGCACCACGGGTTCACAGCAAAACTGAAATATAGCCCAACATTAAACCTGAGCAATATGCGTACTTAGTTTTGGACTTCAGAACATTGAGCTTTAACATTTAACATTCATTTTTCTACGCATGCTGCTACAGACAACATAAATATGACTCTCCTATAAATTCTTTTTTTGTGGGGGGGGTCTTCAGAAAGAATTGTGCCACCTCTTTCATTGGGTTTCTATGAGGAATCATGGCAACTCATTCTTGTTTCTTAAGAAATCACGGAAATCTTGGGTCTTCATAAGGAAACAAGAGAAGCCGGTCTTGAGTCCCCATATGGAAATCATGGGAAGTCATTCTTGGGTCTTCGTACATAACCATGGGAATTCATTTTAGGATCTTTATAAGGAACCACGGGGAGTCTTTCTTGGGTCTTCATAAGGAATCACAGGAAGTCATTTTTGGGTCATTATAAAGAACCATGGGAAGTCATTTTTAGGTCATTATAAGGAATCATGGGAAGATTTTCTTGGTTCTTTATAAGAAATCATGTTAACTCATATTAACATGTTAATTCTTGGGTCTTCATAAAGATGGAAGGAAGGTCTTGAGTCTTCATAAAGAATCATGGGAAGTCTTCATGGTCTTTACAGATGGGTCTTCATAAGGATGGAAGGAAGGTCTTGGGTCTTCATAAAGAATCATGGGAAGTCTTTCTTCAGTCTTCTTAAGGAATCATGGGAAGTCTTCATGGTCTTTACAGATAAGCCTTGTCAGGAATGTTTTTTTTTTTATAAGGTCACAGAAATAGCACTCAGATATGCTTAGTACATTCAAAGGATGCTCTCCCGCTCTTCACCAAAGGTGACAGTCTCGGAAGTGACTGTGCGGATTTCTGGGGGGTCTCCGGGGTTGAGGCCCCTCTTGAAGTGCACGACACGCACGTTGTCGTTTGGTGCAGTGGTAGCGTTGGTGCTGGTGCCCGAACCAGAGCTGGGGGCAACAATGACTTCAGCATTGGAGCCCTCACTGGGCTGGCGTTGGGTGCCTTGCTGCGCATTGTTGGTATTGTTGTTCAGGGTGGTGTTGCTGGGGGTGCGGTTCAGGTTATACGTCCTGGAGGATGGCCAGCTCTCCTCGGGGCTGCTGGCCAGCAGGCTACACTGGTCTTCAGAGCAGATGGACATGCGGGCCACGGCAGGGTCCTGCAGACCACTCAGGCTGTGCGGCAGGCAGGTACGCTTTCTGGCAGCGCTCTCTTCATCCAGCTCAATCAGGCTGCTCCGCTCCAGCTGCGACAGGTCCGCCTCCTCATCCTGCAGGGAGTGGTTAGGTGAGCTCTCACTGGAGCGCACGCCAGAGTCCGAGGAGTCCTTCTTGTCCAGCATAGCATCTGAGAGGTACTCCTTGCCTTTGGCTAACGGGCGGGAGCCGCCGTCTTCTGGGAGAGTTGCGGCCTTGCCGTCGGTCTTATTCCCGTCCCCAAGTAGCGGGGCATTGTCAGATTCCTCTGACTCTTCGTCGTCGCTTGTCAGCTTCTGGTACCGTGGGCCGGCTGCTGCCTTCAGCTTGAGGTCGGCACCCTGGAAGATGCCAACCCTCTCGCCTGACAGCTTGCGGCCTAGCAATGATCTGGAGGTGCTGTGGTCAGGCTTCTCATCCTCCTCCGTGATGGGGTCCAGCGGCAAAGCATCCGCCGCGGTTGGGGTATAATCAACAGCATCACCGGGCTTGCCGGAACTCCTCTTCACGAAGGGTTTACGGCCATCCTGCTCCGAGCTCTCCTTGCCCTTATCCTCTGAGGCAGAGTGTGCGAACTGGCCAGGATGCGGTTTCTCCATTGTGCTCCCAGTACCCTCCAACTGGGCCATTTGGGCAATGTACTCCTGGTACGCATTACGGTACTCAGCCTGCTGCTTGTCGGTCAGCTTGCAGATGTCATTGGAAGATTCCTGGGAGTTGAGGCTGGACATGCTGGGGGTCCTGTGTGTAGTGGTCTGTGTTGGGAAAGAAGTCAAACATCAAACAAATAATCAAATATTCAACAACATTTAGCAGCCCACACCAATCCCCAATGATCACCCAGCTGCAACTTCCTACGCAGCAGCTGAAGGCACTGCAAGAAAAGGATCGATTGAATAAGGTAATACTAAATCGGTTAGTGCAAATTATTACAAGTTTACATTAGCAAGTCCTGAAATTAGTAAAATGTATGAAATGTATGTTTAAAGTCAAGCAAACATTTCGTTTCCTGATGGTCTGCAGTAAGCAAAAGTAATTTAAACAGAAACCTGTACAGAAGTAGGTGTGTGTGTGTTTATTCAGAGTTGATCTCTATTAGTTTATCTTGGAGAGGCAGTTATTTGAAGTCATTTTGCCCACATTCGTCACCAGGTGCTAACACAGGCCAGGGCACACGCGTCCGGCCAAGTCGCTGTAAGTTACCGTCCATTGGGTGTTGTTGATTCGCTGGGGCTCCTCCAGGCCCACAGTGGTGAGCTCCTCGAAGCTAAGGTTGAAGCTGTACATGGGGGAGGTGTCCTGGTTAGCTGCCCCACCTTCGTACACAGAGCCATGGGGACGCCGGGCTGTCTCCCCATGGCTTACGGGGCCACTTCCCTGCTCGCTAGGGGCCCCATCGTGGAGTGTCTGGCTCTCTACAACACGCAACTCCATCACCTGCGGGGGGCAGCAGGGAACCGATCGGGGAGCATTCATCAGTGTATCTTCTCCCACTCGTATATTGTGTATATACAGCACAATCTTGGAGTCAAACTAATACAAGTGTAATGCTGAACCTAGACTGCTACAAACCATGGCCCTCCGATAATGTGACATACATTAAAGTGAAAAAACACCAGGGAATCTTCACTTTACTTTACTATACTATACATTGGTCGGGAAAAAACGACCAGCCTACCATTCCCCGGAACAGCTGCCAGTCTCCGAAGTTCATGTTCATCTCCTTCTTGAGTTCATCCAGGTTGCACTGCGAAAGGACCCTTCCATTCACGTTGGCCTGGGCCAATGCAAAGAGGTCAGCATAATGGAAGATTACAATGGACAAATACAAACAGCTTTAACAGCTGGCTGCAAGCTGGCAGCCTTTGTGGGTCTGCCTTCATGTTGAGCTGTTCATGCAAGTGAATTGTTTTGGTTTGGTTTATGTGGGACAGCAAGGCTGTGGGCAGAGCTACAAGGGCTTGTGGGTGCATTTTTAATAACCAGATCCACAAGAACCGCAGCTCCCTCGACAAACAAATAAGTAAGATTATTACGATTCCTAGTGTCTGAGTTCATCTGCAAAAAAAACAGAGTGCATACAGACACACGCATGGGGAGACAACTCATCACGGCCCAACCTCACCTTTTTGATGGTAGCCGTGTACTGTCCCAGCATGCTCTGGTCCATGCCCTCGATCTGCTTCATCTGCTCGCACACGGATTCCGTGTTCATGGAGCTCAGCATCACGGCCGGGGCAGCAGATGCCACGGAGGCGGAGCCCTGTCCCATAAGGAGAGCCAATAAAAAGGACATCGGAGGAGATATATCACACACGGGACACCCGTGAGCCAGACCACGGTCGGGGCTGTTTTGTGTCAAAACAGACACAGTTTTCTGGTTTTGCAGTGTAACCCAAAGCCTAGTTAATCAGAGATAGAAAGCTGCACATTGGACCGTTTAAGCTACTTGAAATACAACCTGCCACTGGCGCCGGGACCACAGTCTGCACTGAGTAGGTGGTTAACTTCAGCAGCCGCCCGGCATGCAGCTAGTCTACTGGCTGTCTGCGGGACCTACAGCACTGGACCAGGCAGTCTGAGCCCGGTGTATCGGTCAATGGTGAGGCAAGAAAGGTCACCCCCAGCCACGGCATCCAATGAAAAGCCACCCTGAGACGTGCGTGTCCTTACGTTGCACATGTATTACTTAACAGGCTCTTCCTCCTTTGTACGCACTAGTGCGACAGCAGAGACGAACAGGTAACGTTGTGTAACTAAGGCTTCCGTCATGCTATTTAGTTTTACATTCATCTGGCAGAGACTTCTCCAGGCCAAATGCTACATCTTATTTAATATTCTTTTGTTCCTGTGTAAATAATGGGAATAATCAGTAAAAAAAAAACAAGGTGCTATTCAGTGCAATATTTATGATCTTCCTAAGCTATTGATAAACCAGCCTGCAAAACTAACAACTGATCTGTTTTACCATCTTGCAGTAACTGGACTTGGTTTAAAAAAATAAAAGATGACCGGCTAACATTAATATTCACTTCTTTACTTTTTATTTTAAGAGCAGCACAGAATGCAATTAGCGGAATAACTCTGACGTCATGTTTCATGGACCATCATGGCTTGGGGTAAATAACAACAACACTTAGCAAGCTGTGAGCAGTGCATGCTTGAGAAGGCCCAGTAATTAAAAAGCACCATTATAATTACCTTTTATTTAAAAGAACGAACAGGGCGAAAAAAAAAAAAAAAAACTTAGGGAGAAGGACTGGCTTTGACATAAATAGCTAAAAACAAAAAAAGCAACTGCAGAGAGCAAAAGGCTTCAGCTTGTCGGTCTAGGGACCCCGTAGCAAACGGTTCGGCAAGGCGGCGTGCAAACCTCAAAGCTACAAACTCATATGCACAAAAACATTCAGCGTCATAATTAAAAGCAGCTTCCCCTGCTGACTACAATGTCATATGCAAAGTTCTAATGTTAAATGTATTACATTTGTTTGCAGGACAGGGTCAGGATGGGTATGGTGAAGACATTAGGACATTTTCACAGGTAACTCTCTACCCAGTTAGCGTCTACAACATAAGCTCACTACTGTGGCATTATCACAATATCAGGGAATTTTACCCTTGGGCTGGGCGGCAAAGAACTGATGACCTCTTTTCAGATCGCACTGACAGGACTGAAGCACATCCCACAATGCCTTGGGAGAAATTACATCATTAAATCACAGGTAAAGGACGCAGGATAGGTCAGGATACATTTTGGTCTTTGACACACACCAAACCTCAGAGGCTTCCGTGCTGCTGAGAAACAACTAACAGGCATTGTGTGATGCACTTCAACCTTCGTCCGATAGGACAATGAATAAAACGGGTGCAACCTCAACCTGGAGGCATTTTCCAGCCTCTTACCTCCACAGAGCAGATCCCCCTAGCTTCCTAATATGAACTAGTTACCATAAGTTACCTTAAGAGTTTGGGGCCAATCTGTGTTCCAGATAAGGCCACAGCTGGTGAATCAGAGTCAGCCTGGGAGCTGCGGTGACGGTACAGAGAGCCCTCCGCCAGCAGAGACGCCACGGTGGCTATATGGAGGGTCGAGTAAAAAGCTGCTTAAGCAGGCCGTCAAAATGGGCAAAGTGAGCAAGGTGGACACAACAGGAACTAGGAAGCTGAAACTGGACGGAAAGATTGACCCACCCACTAGAAGGCAAGATGGCGGCCCTCAAACGATGGCGGTCAAGGTCGGCATCAAAGCCGTGTAGGTGGGCCAAACTTAGACCAGGTCAAGCCTTCGATTCAGCTATAACTACTGGTTTAGTGACTAAATTCCTAACAGGGAATGTACTATACTTCCCCTAGAGCATGCTGGGAACTCAGTGGCAGGAAGATGACACAGCGTGTTAGTTTTGAACTAAGAGAGCAGCAAAAATAAAAAATAAGGCAGGAAGCTGGCATAAAAAAAAAAAAAAAAAACTCAAGATTCTGTACCTGCTTGTGTTTGACAGAATGTGCCCTATTCTGCTTAGGAGGAGAGGGAGGGAGAGAGAAAGAGAAAGAGGCATCGTAAAACATTAGGAAAGCGATGAAAGTTTATCACGGAGGGTCAAACAATAGCGTTCATGTGGATGGAC
Source organism: Mormyrus lacerda (assembly GCA_015163995.2). NCBI lineage: Eukaryota > Metazoa > Chordata > Actinopteri > Osteoglossiformes > Mormyridae > Mormyrus > Mormyrus lacerda. The sequence continues at coordinate 7,505,158 of JAABNX020000045.1, read as the reverse complement.
CCGCTGACCTGCTCTAAAACTTCATTATGCAGTTGCGGGGGCAATTTTTTTACATTAAATCATATTTTTGCTGATTTATCACCAGATCACTGCGGCGACAGCAGATTCTGTGATCCGACTGACTGCTGCAGGAGTGTCGTGATACACAGGATCACCACGATAACCAGGAAGAAGACCGGAAAAAAAGCTGGAGAAGTCATCCAGAGCTTCCTCACTGATAAGAGGAGACAGGCATCCAGGTAATGGGCTCCGGAGAAAAGGCGATACAATAAAATAAGACCAGAGAATGTGTGCCATCATAGCAGGGGAAGAAGATGGGGCCACACACACACACACACACACACACACACACACACACACACAATGGACCCAAAGGGCAGGGAGATTTTTTTTTTTTTTTAAAAACCAAATGTTCAGAAGACTGCAAAGACCAGATCATTATGACAATTATGACAATTCACAGATTTGCCACAACGTGAGGCTCAAGACACGAGGCGAATGTTCTTATCCCAGAACGGCGAGCATAGTATCTACCCATCGGAGGCACCCCGTGGTTTCTGCAGATGATTTTCTAAGCTTAAGAGGCACAATGTCCTGACGATGTTCTGTGCTAAATGCCAGCCGAAGTTCCCACGTCTGCGAGCGACAGCTCTGTACTTACGAGTCCATTGCAGGGATCCCTGGGGAAGCCGGATTTAACGGATGGACGTGGCGGGACGTGATGGAAGCTGCCAATGTACTGCCTTGGCAGCTGATAAACATGATGGGGGAAATATGGCTATGGTCAGGAGACCCGGGGGGAGAAGGGAAACAAAAATTTAGGAAACGGAAATAAAAACACACAATGAGGCTCAAATAGAGGAAACACAAAATGAAAGCAACAGTATATCAAATGCAATGTGAAGCAACTGACCGGGGAAGAAAAGGAACTGAAAAAGAAACTATTTGGGTGGGGTATGATGATGCACATGAAGGTGGGAAAAGAGGGGGTGCGTGACTATGGGGGTGTGGGTGCAGCATGATGACATGGATGGTGGAAAGGGGGCAGGACAAGATGGACATGTGGGTCGTGCATGGGGGAGGATCATGGGGATTTACATATGGGTGGGGTTACGGGTGGGGCATAATGATGGACAGGGGAGGGGTATGATTGGCACATGAGTGGGACATGGGGAGGGGCATGTCTGGCATGTGGGTGGGGCATGAAGATTGACACATGGGTGAGCCAAGGGAGCAGAAGCATGACAATGGACATATGGGTGAGGCATGGGTTCAGTTCCTGGGGCCGGTTCAAGGAAAACGGCCTGGAGGGTACAGGCGGCTGGTCCACGTGAGGAAGGAGGCGGCCTGCTGTAAGAAAGAGAGAAGGGTGTGGAAGAACTCACCCTGTTGTAGAAGGGGTGCTGGGGTCCCGTCAGGCCGCTGAAGTAGCTGCTGGGAGGCTGGGGCGGCGACACCACGCTGGGCGGGTTGTAGGGCCCGCTGAAGGAGGCAGTGGGCGAGCAAGCGGATGAGTGCTGGCTGTACACGGAGGACGCGCGGGGCGGGGCGTCCTGCAGGGGCAGCGTGGGGTAGGCCACACCCCCCATGTGCATCTGATCCCTCGCAGCACGCACGTCTGGCGGAGTGGGGGGAAATGGAATGGTGGGGGTTCACCACGGAAACAGATCCTCAGTTTCCGCTGTCACGACCCCTCAGGGGATAAAGTAAACTTTTACAGAAGTATATACACTTACAGAAAGTATACTAACAATGGAGTATTATTAACGTTCAATAATAACAACATATAATAATAAAAATAATATAAGCAATAACAATATTATTGATACTTGTTTCAAAGGTTTTAAGCTATATACAATGACTATGACTTTCTGGAAATGAACTGAGGTGTAAAGTAAACAAACCACAAATAGTCTTGTTACTTTGAGTGTTTTTTTTCCACCCAAAACATGTAGAAGTAGCTGATATTTGCGCACTTTTACTAGATTACTTTTACTTTTTTGACATTATGATGTTACTTTTACTGTGCTATTTATCCCTTAATTGAGCACCCCTAAAATCAGTGCTGATTAGTTAAAAAGGCAACAATGGAAAGCGACAAAGGAAAGGTCGCGGCTGCAGAACTAGCACGCCCATGGTGGCACCTGCAAGAGCGTTTCCCAAGAAAGGGAATAGCTCCGTCATGTCATTTCAGCTTCGCCTGATATATCTGTAATCAAGAATTTTGTCTCTAATTTAAAGAAACATAAAAATATAACATAGTAGTTTTAGCACTTAATAGCTTTATTACATAATTTCAGCCTGACTAGCTTGCTACAGACATCATGCACCCAGTTCTGAGTGTGCGATAAAAATTTTATTTTTCAAAAATAAAATCGTTCTTTCAAAACTTAACTTGCATAAACATTTTAACTGCAACTGAATCGTAGATAGCTTGGTTAGCTAGCTAGGTAGTTTCTTGTAGGCTTTTGCTGCTATCACTAGGCCGTCATAAGGGTGCTGCTGGGTGTGTGCAGGTGTCTGTGTGGGTGTGTGTGAGTGTGGATTAGGTTTATATTACACTGCGAGGAACAAATGTTAAAGATAGTGCTGGGTAGGGTTAAGGTCATCATGGTGTGTTAAGAGTTTTCCCCATAGAAATGAATGGAAAGTCCCCACAAAGATATAATTACAAACCTGTGTGTGTCCCTGTCTGTGTGTGTGTGTGTGTGTGTGTGTGTGTG
>JAABNX020000045.1:7478513-7492215 GCA_015163995.2 Mormyrus lacerda | reverse complement strand
TGCTACTCACTGTTATACTGCAGCGGTTTAAGTGTGAAAGTGAGGTCTAGGACAAAAGACTGTAAATGGGGGGCTGGTATTTAAAAAGGGATATTTATTTTTCACAGGAAGAGGCAGTGTGACAGGGCAGGTCTGTCATTAAAAGCATCAATGCTATCGATTAGTCCTCACTGCAGTTACATAAAAGGTTATATGAAGTGGAAGAACAGCAGATCTGCTGGCAGGGGGAGCACTGAACCGATTCCCAGGCACAGCGGAGCAGGAGCGTGCGGAGGGAAGGGAGGGGCAGCCACGGAGCCGAAGGGGTTACCGAAGAAGAGGTAGAGCAGGGCCAGCAGGCTGAGGGACACAGCCACAGTCAGCTTGGGGTCGACGGTGAAGCCCAGGACCAGCGCCACGGAGCCACACAGCAGCAGGGACAGCACCACCACCAGCCAGGAGAACTGGAACAACGGCTCCACCTGCTGGCCGGCAAACGTCTTCATCTCGTCTGCGCCAAGGGAAGGGGATACCAGAATTACATCTCCGCGCGGGTCACGAGCGCCCGGAAAGTTCTGGCACTGCGACTCACAAGACCGACAAGTATTTCACTACATTACATGTGACGCAGCCTGGCTGGCAATTTTCCATGGGCAAAATTTAGATTAAACCCAGGCCTATATTTATCCTTGTAACAAGATAATAACCATGTCTCATTTCAAATCATATTCAAAATCATGGATAACAATCATAAATAACCCCCAGCTTTCAATAATTACCAGAAAAGCTCTAGCTGAGTGTTACATGCAACTCGGGGGGGTGGGGGGCGATTATATAGTATACAAGCAGTATACATGCACACACACATAGTAGCCCACCAGGACAAGGACCAAACTCTCATCTATCTAAGACAGGCAACACAACAAAACACAGACTGCTGTTGGATGAGCCTCTACCTTCCAGCTTCTTGAGCAGGAAGGACTTGCCGCTGCCCCACTGGGCATAGAGGCCCACGCAGATGGGCGGCTGCATGGTGGGCTCGCTCAGAATGTCCGCCAGCGCGCTGCTGTACAGGTCGTAGCCCAACATGTCACCGTCGGACTCCGTGGGGGACAGGTGGCCTGGTCATGCCAGGTCAGAAAGGAGAAGGTTAAGGAGGAGTGGTTAAAAACCTGGATGCATGTAGCTACTAAACCTTTAACCCCACCCTCTTAATTTAAACCAACGCCTGTATCATAAATTGTGATTGGCGACCAATGGAAATAAACATCACAAAGAGGGAAGCTGGCGACCAATGGAAATAAACATCACAAAGAGGGAAGCTCTGCTCACGGGCTCCGAAGATCTGGGTGAGGATGCTCTTCTGGTGGCTGCAGTCGACGTTGTAGGGCGTCTCGCCCGCCTTGTTGGGCCGATAGAGTAGTCGGCCATCTTTGGGGTTGCGGAGGAGCAGCTCAGCTAAGCGGCGGCTCCGCCCCCGGATGGCGATGTGGAGCGCCGTATCTCCCTTCTACAGTAAGAGGAACCGACTGAGACTGAGGCCCGAATCGTAACCCCCTCCCCCGTACCCAAGTGAAATCCTCCACCCGCAACTGGCTTTAGGGTCAAAGGAGAAGACATATCACAAGCTCCACCAATGTTTTCCAACCCGGTCCTCAAGGACCCCTAGACAGTCCATGTTTTGGTAGGAAGCTGAGATGGAGATAAAATGTGAACTGGGGCCCCCATGGACCGGGTTGGGAAACGCTGCTCTGCACTGCATTCACTACTGTGAGATGACCTGTCGGGTCACAAAGACTCTGCATTATACCTTGTCCACAGCAGAGACCTTGGCACCTTTGTCCAGAAGAAGCTCCACTATCTCGATGCTCCTCATCTTGGTGGCCTTTATCAGAGGGGTCTCTAAATCCTGGCCACACACAGAAGATCAGACAAACGGTCATTACCATCAAGCAGGCGGGTGCCACTGTCCACATCAAACATCTAGAAAAATCTGGGCCGAGTTCCGTGAAGCCTTCTTAATGCTACGTCACTCGTAAGTTCCGGCTTTTCAACATAGAACTTACGAACAACGTAGCCTAAAGAAGGTTTCAGGAAAATACAGATCTGTGGAAGGATAGGTATGTACGCACTGACAAAACACAGGGGGGGGGTAGAGGTATAGGCGGTGTGGGGGTCAAGTGCAGACCTCACCTTGGTGCAGGTCTCCGTGTCAGGGTTGCACTGCAGGATGTCCCGTACCATGGTGGCATTTCCTTTCTCCACCGCCCAGTAGAGGGCAGTCTTGTTCTCCTGAAAGGAGGAAACAAGTGTGGGGATGGCATGGTGAAAGCTGTGAGCAGATGCACAAGTGACCCTAACATAAGCGTTTATTCTGCTGTCCCCCTAGTGGTCACCCACTGGAACTAAATGTAATAGGATGAATAACAACACACACACACACACACACACCATGGCCTACATTTCCAGTCTTGCTGTTCCTAATATACTTTGTTAGTTTATTGGTAAAGTATGTGAACGAATAATGCTCTTGGTGTTTGCAAGAACCTTAATAAAATATATCAATATATCTAAAATATGCTTATCTTGTTAAAGCTGTTAAAATATTCAGCTGTTATGTGATACACATATAAAACAGCGCAGTCACGCACAGAAGGGCAGTAAGATAGTGAGTGGTTCTCTCCAGACGCTCACGCAACAGGACCGATATAGAGCATGTCAGATCAGGACGGCATGTGGCTGCCCTCTGCTGGCACAGGAAGGGCGTTGACACCACCTACCTGCCCCCTGATGTCGATGTCGGCATATTTGTGCAGCAGAGCACGAACAATCTCCACATGGCCGCCCCGGACAGCTCCGATAAGCACTGTGTCCCCGCTCTGGGGAGGAGTGAACACACACACACACACACACACACACACACACAGTAGGTGAGGCTTCTCAGCAGAGCAGCTACATTTCAGCTCAGTAGATCATTTGCACCAAATGTGTCATTAAAACACGTGCATGGCATTTGTGGGATTTATTTACATCACAATAATCCTTCAAAAGCAATCACGCATACAGTTACTTCCACTGCAAAATTGATCATAAAACAAGTAAAATTTATGCCTGTCTCCCAGTCCAGCCACCGTGGCTTCAAAGCATTAGGTACATAACAAAGAATTCCATGAAAATCCAAATTAATCCATTAATCTAATCCTGGCCCCCAGTTCTGTTAGAGAGGTTAGGGAGCGCCTGAGCCAAATCTTCCAGTCCCATACCCTGTCCGGGATGTTGACGTAGGTGCCGGCCTCCAGCAGGTCTTGGACGATCTCAGTGTGGCCCTCTTTAGCGGCGATCATGAGTGCGGTGTTGCCGTCCTTATCTGTCATGTTCACGTTGGGGTTCCTCTTCAGAAGCTCCTTCACCACCTCCGTGTAGCCGCCCTTGACTGCTACAATCAGGGCCGTCATGGAGTTCTGGCGCGGGGTGGGAGGAACAGAGAGGGTGAGGCCGTGGCAGACTGCCACAATACAGTGACCATGACCTATCTGTCACAAGCAGAGATTCAGTGTCAAGAGGGAGTGGAAGGAAGCAAAAAAAAAAGGGTAATGTACTTATAATATCCTTAGAAATATCATGCTAAAGTAATACTGGAGTTCACTTCTATCCAGGTATTCTTTGAAACTATATTCTAAAAAAAAAAAAGCCTATTTCTTTGAGAACGTGATTGGGCTAAACATTGAAGTAAGAGCGAGAGAGAGTCCATGCTGTTGTGTGTATATGAAGCAGGAGTACCACCTACCGCCCCCTCCTGGTCAACGTCAGCACCATTCTCCAGCAAGTGCATCACACAGTCAAAGTGGCCCTTCCTGGCTGCCCAGATCAGTGGTGTTGTGCCGTACTGAGAGGGAGGGAGGACATACTCATCAGCTGTTACTGAGGCCATCGTGCCGCCACGCCTGTCCCATGCAAGGGACGCGTGAGGCTTACCTTGTCCGAGCAGTTCACTTTGGCACCATGCCGGAGCAGGAGGTGCACAATTTCTGCGTGCCCACGGCCAGCTGCCCAGATGATGGGGTACACGCTGTATTGCTGGGGGGAGGGGGGGCGAATGGAGGTTGAAATCATACAAACACCATGACGGACACAACGCCCCCCCCCCCCCCGATACCATGCATCAAAAGCTGGCTGCCTGCGTGAGCGGTCAGAGTTTTGATTTTGTTTAGTTTTTATTTTAATATCTATTTTCAATATTCATTTCTTTAAAATGAGTTAGTTTACTTTTCAGTTTGGTTTTATTAGTTTGTATTTTACAGAGATACTTCTGTTCAATTTTTATTGTCAGGAATAGACTGAAAGTTGTAGAGCTATTTAACGTGTCCGATCTTTAGACATTCCTACATAAATACGCAGTGTACATTATGCACTGATATCAGATGTCATTAAGGATAAACTAATCATTTAATTAGTTTTTGTGTAGTTTTAGCTTTTGCTAACAGTAATAACCCCGGTCTGCTCCCCTGCCAGCATAGAGCACAACAAACCTGGAGGTATCGTCACACAATAAGCATCTAAAAATTACAATTATTATATGCAAAGGTTACTATACTAGTTCAATGAGAAGGATTATGCGTTTACTGCCTATCTAAATGGCGTGAGCTGAGCCCCTTCTTCTCACCTGCCCCGTGGTGTTGGGGTTGCTGTTATTCTCCAGCAGCACCTTGACCACCTCCACACGGCCCTTATAGGCAGCCCACATGAGGGCGGTCCACCCTCCCTGGACATCAAAGGCAGGGTCACACGGTTATACCAATACAGCCCGACCACTGGCTTCCACCTCATAGCCAAAAATGATGGGGAATCAAACATTATTACAAACCATTAACCAATTACCGTAGATAATACATCAAATATCCAAAATACCTGTACTGATATAGTCAAAGTTAGAATTTTAATGACAGGCAGACTGACAGATACTTTATTAATCCTAAAGGAAACAGCAGAAGTTCCAGTAGCAGCATAAAACAAAAGAACAGGAACAGAAAAGGTGCAGTTTAAACGGATGCTGACAGAGGCTGCTGACGGCTGGCAGGGTGTGTCTCAGGCAGCGCAGCTCCCGCACACCGTACCGCCGCATGAATCTACTGAGAGGAATGAAAAGGATCCTCTGACGGTTCTATGAAAGGCTTAGAAAGCAGGATCTCCCGCTCAGCAGGTTCAGCAGGGAAGGTCTATTTTGTTTTAATAGACAAATGACTATTTTGGACATTTTACTGCTTACAAAACACATCCACGGCCTTTAGCTGTTTTCCCTAAAAAAAATGAAGGTTTAAATAAATCTATATTATATGTTTTGATAACATCAGTTTTACATTAATTGTCTGAATGAAGTGACCATATTGGGATTATCTGACTCATTTATTTATTCTGCTTTTTCTTCCCCTCTCACCATGTCTCTGTGCTCTATGTAAGCACTGTTCTCCAGAAGCTCCTTCACCACCTCCACATGACCCTCCTTGGCTGCCGAGATCAGGGCCGTCCAGCAGTCCTGGACAACAAAGGAGAAATGTGGCGGTGGGACTTGTTACCATGGCGACCAAAACCAAATGTTGTTGCCATGGAGACCCTGTTGCTACGCAAGTTCCAAAGGGGATTGGGGGGGGGGGTGTTTTCCTTCTTTCCTATGACCGCAGACTCACCACATCATCCAGGTTGACATTTGCGCCCCTCCTGATGAGCTCCTGCACAATCTCCAGACTGCCCTGTTCAGCAGCCAGCATCAAGGGAGTCTGCCCATTCTGTGAAGAAACCACACGACCCCTCAACGCTGATTCCCACTTACTCAAACTGCTCCAGCTAAGTGAATAGCTACACTTTCATGGAGGTACACCACTTCACTGCCATGCAACATTCTGAACCTCCATCTATCCATCTCCACATCCAAAAAGGGCCTCATCTACCAGACAAGCCAGAACTCCTTGTTTTCCCCCGAAATCACACAAACAAAACTCTGGTGAACCACTCACATCGCTCCTGCCATCCACCTCTTTGAACTTGTCCAGGTGCACCTTGACGGCAGACAGGTTCTCCTCCTCCACGTAGCTGAAGAGGTTCTGGATGGCCATAGTGGTCATCTTCATTGAGGTGGTTGTGTCCACCATGGCTGCACCTTGACACTGCTACACCTGATGGAAGAGATGGAGTTCAATTCATGACCCACAAAGCAAACACACAGAGAAAAATTATCTACGACTAACCAGGACAGGTCACGGAAACCAACAGCCAGCTATAAAACACGAACCTTTAAAAAAAAAAAATAAAAAATACTCTTTCCCACATTGAGGAATTGGTCACTTCCAATACAATCTATTAGACTGATCAAAATACACCCTTCATAAGGCAGGAATGCAAAACAAACAGACACACCATCAAAAACACATCCTCGAAAATGCCTGCTTTATCGGCCAATTATAATTCTACAGCTTTTCTTTCATTACACTGCAAATGTTTCACCGCTATAAGCCCTGCAGGTCACACTGTGGCAATTTTACATGAAAACCCTCTACAATGAAACATGTAGGTGGTGCTGATTTAGCCCCCCGCTGGAGGCAATCCTAGGGCTGATAACGGAGAAGCTTTCCCCTGTTTGAGCTTCAAACTGGGAGACATCAATCTTACCTGGGGAACAGGACGGGGGATGAAAACCCTTCCTGTCAAAGCAGACCCCCTGATTGGCAGCTGAAATCCAGGCACGGCCTTGGTGCGCGTTATCTGTGCCTTAAATGTCACACGACGGCCAAGCTGACCAGAGCCAATAAATCTGCCTGCAGCAGCAGCCGCAACAAAAACACCATCCCACAGACCCTCTCATCTCAGCACAAGTAAGTCTGTTTCATAAACTCACCATCTCCTGCCTAATTTTTAATACCCATCCATTAAAAGGACCTGGCCAGTGGGGATGGTACCAAATAAAATCTGAGGCTCACAGAAAAATGCCAGTTTACGCAGAAGTCTTTCATCCTTAGAGGTATAAACAATAATTCGAACAAAGAGATCCTTAAGGTCTGCCCCGGTGCCCTAAAATCACATAGGCCTACCTTATAGGCCTGAAACTATGCAAGTGTATTTGTTCTGTGTTGGAAACAGGAAAACAGTGCAGCTTATTAAAATATATAATATACTCACTGATAATCCAGACAGGATTCGGACTGTCTTTGTAGTAGGATTCTAGACTGAGGTATGGTCTACCATTGACAAGACCCTCTTGATGTGAAACAGCATGACAGTATGTTTAGGGACCTTTGACGGTTTTAAATATTAAGCATTTGAACACATAATACAAACGGAAACACAACAAGGATTATGTTCATAAAGGACAGTCATTCAAAGACGGCCGGTGTAGGACAGCCGCCCTGACATGCAGACCATACCGCATATAAGCGATACACATTATAGAAGCGCCCGCATGTCTATATACTCCACGCAAATTTTCTGTTTTAGGGTTCATAACACCGCCGTATATTTCTCGCAAGTAAACCAAAGTGCATTTGATAACACTGACCACTGCGCGTCCTTTTACAAAAATAAATGTGCATAATAATGCATCGCCGCTGAGATACGCGGGGCCCGACGTCGGCATTAGTGACCGCAGAGGAAGCCGCCGCCCTGTTGCCGAGCTCCATGAATAACGCATGAGGCTCACAAAGAAACAGCGGTATCCTCACGGAGGAGGGGGTACGATATAACAGCAAAATCATCCGCTATTTAACCCCTCCAAATGCATTCTGTTAAAGCCTGAGAAGGGTCCATGTGTGCATCATGGTTAATGAGTCGAATTTCTATATCATATTGAGTATTTTTAGATGAATCCAACACATTCATGGGCTTATAGAAACACACGTAAGAGGTCTGGCAGTGTTACTGTGACTGTACAGCCAAATATGCAGCGCTGGATGCAAAAGCAATGAACGCAGACAAACACGGCTTATTTGAGATGTAGACCCCAGGGCTAAATGACAGGATGACTGAATCGACACCTGCCTGCAGGCACGATTGGTCCCTGTCGCTAAATGGCAGGATGACTGCGCAGTCACCTGCCTGCAAGCATTCAGTCCAACCACATCCTGCTCTTCCCAGGGGTGTGTTTCTTTTGTTGACAAACGATGCCGGCGATCTGTGGCAGCCACACTAAGATACTGTCAGTACCTGCGTGACTAGATGGCTGCCGTGGAGCTACAGTGATGTCAAGCGAATCATTAGGCGGAGAAAGGCAGACGATTCCTGTCAGGGACGGCACCGGGCCGGGATTTCACCCCGACAAGTACAGACACGTTAACACCCGTGACATCTGAATAAAATACAGACACTATATGGAAAACGATTTGCATAGCCTTGTTTACCGGCACCACCGAGGGTTTATTCACCACGGCTCCATCATCCAGCAAACTATTCCTCCATCGCAGCCGCTGCTATACCCGATACTGACACCAAAGCGGGGCTTTGTTTTTCCCCACCGATAAAACCCTGAAATGACAAAGTTTTCCCGGTTGACAGAAAGACTGGAACCTGGTGCTTTTAGATTCCCGTCCCCGGCCGGTTCGTCAGACAAATACGAATCATGAAAGTTTTGTTTTATGGCTTTTTAAACCTTGTTAGATAACTAACGAGCACGACTATGGCACCTAGAGATAGGAACGCCTTACAACAGCAAGTATCTATGTATAGGACGGTATGGCTGAATTATCCGGTTTGATTAAAGCATCGAGCGAAAGGAGGTTTCGGTGGGACAGATAATCGAAATAAAAACGACTTGATCTTTCGTAGTGACCTAAAGAAGGAAGCGGGCTTTTATGTAGAAAAAGCTACCCCAAACGACGAGCTATCAAGCGGCCATTAGCATTAAAGCATAGCTAAGTTGCGGAGTCCGCTCGATTCCCCCCTGTGGCATCAGCTAGCCGCCTAGCATCTCGGCTGCGCCCGCAGGCGATATCGCCCGCCTAGGGGGACCAAGGACCGGTCCGAGGGATCGGCGAGTTACAAATAAGAAACACACCAGCTAATGCCGTTCCTACTCACCTTACGTGAAAATGACACGGAGCAGTGCTTTTCCCCACCTAAACGATACGCGATCAATCACAGACGACCGTCCCCTCCGACAGCCATTACTGCGAAGGAGACGGAGCTGCTTCTGCGGCTGATGGCGCGCTCCGCCCACTCGGCCGTGACGTTGCTGCTCGGGGGCGGTGCGGTCTGACGCCCCGCCCACCAACCCCAGCGGAATTCAGTGTGCAGCTCACCGAAACCGGTGATGCGGAGCTTATTATTCTCTCGCCTGTAAGTTAAAAACAACCTCCTCGATCGCTGGCGACTGAGCTGCGTACCACGACCAGGTTCTCGCTGGTCATAAAAATTAACCGTTGTGTTATTAGCACCGATTCCCTAAACAAACTGATTCAAGCTTGTACACTTTTAGATATTTGACGAACGTGACAAACACGTGGCAATTAATTGTGTGAAACAACTATTAAATCTATCATTTGTAGGACTGATTTAATAGCCGACCACAAATATTATGTCTGCACCTACTTTGAGCACTTTTTAAACCAGACTGAAGAATCATGTTTTCTCCCTGGCTTTTGATTAGCATGAGTGTCTATTATTTTTCCCCTCACTTTTCTTGCGTTTTTGTTCTAATTCTTATTTGTCTCAGTTAGATTCCTTTAATTTTCTGCAGCACTTTGGTCAACTTTTGTTGTTTTAAAATTATAATTGGTGCAAATACTCCACTACCATGCTGTTTTTACACAAAATGCATGAATTCATGAACTCAACTATCGATAATTAACAATTATAGTTGTCACATTGTGGAACACAATGCTGTCACTTGTAGTACAAAGAAAGTTATGGGCAAAGCCTAATATAATATGCAGATAGAAATAAGAGAGAAAAAAATAGTGAATTAGTGTTTTGAAAAATATAATATACAAACATTCAGGTGCACATCTGTAACTTATACAGTTACGTATAAGTGAACATGTTTTATTCACTGATAAATAGGGCAGAACGTGTCAGTTCAAAGTTTAGCATTATACAATGGTTAAAGATCACACATCATACAGCTGAACAACATACAGGAATGTCAGTTTCTCCTGAACATTTGGATCAGCTACTTTTCTGAATTGATAGACACTAGAGCAGAAAGAAGTCAATGAACATGACCAGAGCAGAAAGACAGGCTTACCAGAGAGCAAAATATTAGTCATTTCATACACATAATGGCAAATTCACCATTGGCTCTCACACCAAGGGTTAAACATCTGAAAAGAGTGCTTACTTAGCAACACATTCCTGCCTATACTGAGCAATTTTTAGACCTGAATTACATGAAGCTAATATCTTCTGTAATTATGATTAACTGTGCTGTGATGAGGAGAGTGTTGGTGTGACCACCAGGGGGAGCCAATCCTGTGGTTTGTGTGGATCCCAGTGCAGTTATGGGGACACTGTGCTGTGAAAATGGTGCTGACTCTCTAAGGTCATGAAAGATCCCTGAACATCTTTCAAAAGAGAAGGGGTGGTACCCAGATGTCCTAACTAAAATAGTCCACTGTAGTTCCTTCAAAATCTGGCATTGTGATCATCCATCCATCCATTTTCTATAATTGCTTGTCCTATTCAGGGTCACAGGGTGTCCGGAGCCTATTCTGGATGCTGCAGGTAATTGGTGAATTTTCTCCAGTCCCTTCACCACCTTAGCTACTGTGTGGTGAGTGTACTCGCACAGAAGTCCTGATTTTCCCGAGTGCAACATTTCCATGGGGCTCGTGTTTCATTTCTTTAATCAACATTGCATGACATCACCACATTGGCCATTTTTTTCTCATTTTCAAACTGAAGGCTTCCGCCCATTGAGCTTATGGCATCATATGCCTAAGAACCTCAATCGTCTGTGCTTGTGATCAGGAGGTCACCAGTTCAAGACTTATTGTTGTTGTTATTATTATTTTCATCATCATCATGAAATTAAGATGCACCCTTACACTGTCCATACAGCCTAAGGTTAAGCATGTCCCTTAGCAAAAGGCTTATGCAATAAAATGGGTACTTTACAAATTTGTGCACCTTAACAGAAAACACTAGTTTTAACTAATTTGGGATGTCATACAATGAAGGTTGTGATTGGTTAAAGAAGTGCAAAGCAAGCCCCTCCCTTGCTGACCCAGGGAAAATCACAATGGCTGTGTCCGAAATCGCGCACTTGCATCAGTGCACTGAGATGTAGTGTGTAGTGCGCACTTCCTTTTGTAGTGCGCACTACCATGGATAAATGCTGTCCTAACTGGAACACTAACGTTTCGCACTTACCGGAAGTGACAGACTAGCATTTTGATCACAATTCTCCAGCGTGCCAAAATATCTGCTGTGAAAACTTGCAAAGTCCCTCCTCTTCCGCTACGTAGTCAAAATGGTGTCCGTTTAGTGCGCGTAGTGTCCAGCATTCTGCACTGCGTTTTCTGGCCATTTTCAGTGCACCATCCGGGTACTTTCAGTGCACTGAATTTTTGCTTAGTTGTCAGTGTGAACTACGCCCTAAAATTGCGCACTAAAACTGCGCAAGTGCGTGATTTCGGACACAGCCAATGTGTCTGGCACAGAAATACTGGCGTGGCATCATCAAGGTGGGTGATACACAGTGAAGGTGGCTGAAGTGTGCCTCCATTGGTTCTGTAAAGGGCTTTGGGTCTCTTGAAAATTGCGGTACAAATGTAACATTCATTTATTCATGATAAGCAGAAAACATTCAATAGGAGTAAGTCATTTTGGAAGAATGTTTCTTGAAACCTTAGTGCTTAATGTTCTTGTTCAAAAGGGTAGTGGGAATATTGTGTGACTCAATGGGTCAAGATGCTGTAATCAGATGGTCACCGGTTTACATTCTGTGGTCAGCAAAGTGATTTCATCACTGGGCCCTTGAGAAAGACCCTCAACCCCTGCGGCTCCAGGGACTGGCTGACTCTGCTTTCTCAGTTGTACGTTGCTTTAGATCTAAGCATCTGCTAAATAAATGCTTAATGTAGTGCATTCTTGGAACCTCAGTCCTGGAGTATGCACTGCTTTTTTGGAAGAGCATGCTAATGGGTAATTAAACTCTGTGTCATCTCAACTAATGAATAAAGATGCTTTATAGGCATGGAAGTGGTCCTCGTACTAAAGAGCCCTTCACCCTATCACTCCCACTTAAATTATTCTGTGTCACTTTTTCCAAATCTGGTTCTTGGGACCTACAGACGGTCCACATTTTTGCTCCCTACCAGGAACTGGGAGGGAGCAAAAACATGGATTAACTGTGAGTCCCCAAGGCCTAGATTGGGAAACACTGCTCTATGTAGGTTATTTATCTGACTTAGGCAACCTCTTTTTATCCAAAGTGACTTTTATCAGCTCACACAGCCGGGTATGTTTCAGGAGAGCCACATACCCTTCCCAAAACAGACAAACAGGAAGTTTCCCTTCCGTGACTAGAACTTTCAGGATAAAGTGTCGCCACAAACGGACGGATGTTTTGTGTCTAATATGACAGGCCTTGGCTGAGAACCGATGCAAAACGAAGAGCCTGCATGGTGCAAAATGCTGGCAGCAGCTGAGATGAATGAGCAGCCTGCTTGGCTCATTGTGGGAGTTAGATACTTGCTGTTTTTGTGTTTATTACATAACTATTAAATTCTGCTTGCACTTCTATGTTTTAACCCCAGAGGGCATCAGTGAGACTATTACTGCAGTGATTCTGCACGAAAACAAAGACTTGAATATTTAGTAACAAGCCAACGATGGATAAAATCCAATAATCTTTTAATCACATATTACACCAATAGAACATGTGTCAAAAGTCATCTTTTAATGATACAAAAAAAGACCATAAAATGTATACAGACTTTCAGACACACGCACACACACTACCACATATATACATACACACTGCAAATTTGTTCAGGGCCTTTCAGAAACAATTTCAGAATATCTGTTTCCTCCACATTCAAATGACCATATAATCCCATATGTTTGGGCCATTCAGCAAGAATGTTTGTAATCAGCCAACATAAAACAGATTACAGCCATATCCGAAAAATAGTGAGGTGTTTTCAATCTGTGGCGAGTGAGATGAAGAACCTGTGAATCACAGATGGGGAAAAAAAGCAGACTAACATCGTTTTCACCTTATGAGGGTGGGTTGATACTGAATTCCAGACACTCTCTTTAATTCACAAAAAAGATGCAGCTCCATTCCGATCTTCAACTCTAAAAACAATAATTCATTATTATTGTTATCATTTATCCTAAAGAGTTCAAGGAAATCAGACAATCATCTCTTAACAATCAAATTAAAATGCAAGTAAGATGAGGCACAGTGTAATAACTCATGTGGAATGAAACAGATTTTAGAAAACAATCCGAATTGCGGCCATTTCTTGAATCTCTTCTTATACCTTAAAATGATGGAAAACAACAGTAACGACAGTAATGATAAACCGAGGCGCTCATCGAGTCTTATTTGTTCCCCCTCCAGGTCAACCCAATGAACGTCCTTCCTTAGGCTCCAAAGACACTAGCGACTTCTAATTAGGGCTTGCCAACCCTGTCCTGGGGGGCTGCTAATGGGAGATGTGTTGCTGATGAAATTTTGGTGTCACTCTGCTGCCAATCGATTCCCTTGGCGGTTATGTAATCTTGCTGCTTATCA
>JAABNX020000045.1:7460094-7478413 GCA_015163995.2 Mormyrus lacerda | reverse complement strand
AGTAGGTTATTTCATTTTCCACAAAGTGGGGCCCATGCTTTTGTCGGGGCCCCAAAGCTCTGCTAAGGTCACTTATGCCTTAGGCTGGCTCTGCGTGTAGTAGAAGCACAAATAAGGGCCTCAAAACTGAATTAGGTGATTCGATTAACCGGAACAAAAACTCTTTCCTATCATTACTGTCAGAAGATTTAGGTCGTCTCTATAGAATGAAAGACGGCAGAGTCGCTCATTTTAGGAAAAGAAAGGAAAAAAAAAAACCAAGAGATCAATCAAACAATAGCAAGAGCAAATAAATTCAAGGAGATTGGCAACTGACAATCACCCCTCTTCTCCTGGTGTTATAAGTATGTGACACAGAAATTCTGTATGCATTTCATTTTAGGAGAAGTTGGTGTGTTTTAACAAGGACCAAAACCCCCATAAACACTAAAATCTTTTTTGTTTTCGCTGCTCTCCTCTGTTGCCTGATGCCAGAATGAGAAAATGCACAGCTTTGATACGGCGCTACTCCCCACCCAGGAAGATGCACATGAAGCTGTTGGGCAGACTGAAGGTTTAAGGCACCAGAGCAGCTGTTTTGCACACAACGTGCTGGTGGAGCCAATCAGACACTACAAGTCAAGTCATGTGATCCCCCCACCACGCTTCGTTGTTAGTAGTTGCCGTTTGGTCCGGAGAGCTCTCATGCTCAGGATCAGCTGCGCTATCTTCAACCCAAAATATGAACCCCCACCACCCCATCCATCGTACCCATTTGTTTGTCCATTTGTCTGATGGTCTTTCATTAAAAAAAGTAGAGAAAAGAACAAATCTCTGTAGTGGTCTCAGTGTGGGAGAATCCCCCAGGCTAGCAGGCCGGGTGCAGGCTCACAGTTCCTCATGAAGTCTTCTTCTCCTGGCTGCTGTCATCCGCGGTGGATGGAGGCAGCTGGGCCTGCTCACTGCTGGGTGCTTCATTTGTCCGCAGGTGCCTTGGCTTCACGGGCAGTGCCACCACCAGCAGCAAGCAGCTGATATGACCGCTGAAGTACCACGACCTGGGAAAGGGGAGGCCGACGTGTGCGTGATCAATGCAAACAGCAGCCATCATTCGCTGGGTACCTGTGCCCACTTTCATAGAGGTAGGACTCGCCAATGGCCGCCTGCAGGACTTTGTGAAGCGCTCTCTCTGCGCCGCTACATCACCGCTGAGGCCGCCGGCACGTGCTGCCCATCATTACGGCTCCACGCTACTTTACCAAATGTCCTTGAACATCCCTCACTTCCTCTTAATAGCCTGCTCATTCGTCTCCCCCAGCAGCAAATTACATCTCTCGAAAAATGCGGGGCCGTGTCATTGCTGCTTTGAGAGATAAATTAACTGATAACACGAACCACACCAACCCTCATTCAAGTTTATTAAAGCAATATCTGGGCCAGTGTTCAAGTTACAAAGTGATCTTTACAAGGAAAAGACTCATGCTGGGTGGGAAATTAATTAAAAAAACCCTAACAAAGATAAGTGGATGGATGGATGGATGGATGGATGGATGGAAACTGTCAAATACATGGCCCAAGTAGATGTCCGTCTGTTTGCTTGAATGTGTGAGGTTTCTGAAGCGATTCCTCTTGGTCAGGATGTTGCTTGTCATTTACCTGTAAAATTTCAATGACGGCGCCACCGAAAGTAGCACAAATGGTACTACTGTGTAGCATATGGCGATCTGAGTCCCCGCCCACGTGATCACATCATACACCAGCTTGTGCGTCGCAGAGCCCAGGAAATAGGGCCTGACGTTGTGTCTCACCTGAAGATCGAAATGAGAGAGCACATCGATAAATGATGAACGTTTGAATCCATAATATTTACACTAGATTTCCAATATGGAGTGCTAAACTCATTTAAAGCTGTTTCACTGATTGACACAGACATTTAGCTCATTCATATGCAGTATAGTGTCAAGAACCACAGATACACAGTTAACACAGCTGCCGCCCCATCACTATTACACAATTCGCGCTTTATCAATGGCTTCAGAAACGCACAGCTCAACGATTTCACTACTAAATGGTCGGAAAGTCATTTCTAGAGGGTTTGTTTTGGGTTCTGAGCAGTTATACATCGGACTGCAACACGAACCCAGAAGTATGAGGGCTAAAAACTGACGGCAGGGAAATGAAGAGGCAGGCCGGGAGGATGTGGGGCAGCATACAGCACTCACCGCTCTCGCCGCCAGTGTGACGAGAATCCCTGTGACGAAGGTGAGGTAATACCCTGGGTAGGCGCCGTGCCACATTGCCGACAGCAGGAAGGTGGCAGCGGTGGGCTTGAAGGGACACCGCTCGTAGCACACCCTGCAGCGGGGATGCCAGGAGGAACATGGCACAACAATGTTATTACAGTTTAGATTTTTAAAGCTTGTTTTTATTTCTATACTATTTTCATTTGAAACCAATGTGTATATATATATTAGTTTTACAACTTTAGTTGTAAGGTTTAGTAATTTTACTTCTTGGGTTAGTTGCAGAGCTATTTTATGTGTCTAATCTGTAGAAAATCCTACATGAAAACACATATTAATACTGGAAATAAAAGACAGGCTGATCATTACTTTAGCTGAATAGTATTAAGGAATTGTAACAGAAAATATTTGAAATTTTGCTTTTTATTCTACAGTATTTCAGTGTTTAAGCATCTTTGAGCATGAGAATTATTATTATTAGTAGTAGTAGTAGTATTCATATTATTTATTTCAGTTACCTTTGGAAGCAATATTTATAGTTTTTGTTTAGTTGTAGATTTTATTTTGGTAACTTATTTTATTTCAGTTTACAGAGCACTAACATTAGACAGACGCTACAATTCAAAGTGGAGCTTTTGTGTTGAGAGAGTTATCTGTAGATACTGGTAACACTGACCAACAATCAAAAATAACGGGTGATTCCAGGATTTTTTTAAGGGATATAATTCATAAACAAGGGCTGACTTTGTCATTAGCCAACAGTATTTTATACATCAGTGTGTGACAGGGGCATTGGCCAATCAGCTTTCAACTGGAACTACTGCCCTTGTGACCCCTCCCCTACAGTATATATGCCCCAGAAAAGCGGTCATGGTGTCTTCAGCAGCACAGCCTAGCTAAAGGGCACCCAAAAATCAAACAAAAATGACGGTTCAGCACATCTCAGATAACTTTATATGTAGAAACAAAATGGCTTCCATCCTGCCCTTCACAGGATCTGCTGGCTTTCAGCAAATTGAAAAATTATAATAATAACCTCAACTGTTAAAACACGTATGTACTGGGCAAGGAAAATAAGTTCAATGCACTTAAACTTATTTCTAGATAAAAAATATTGCCCCCTTCTGACAGCTCAGACACCGTGACGAGCGTGTAAATTAAAGCCTGCAGGTCTCACACTGTGCGTGTGACTGCGTCACCCAGGGACACCCCGCTTTTGAGCTCCTTTAAAGGACTACACACTTCTGACACCTTCGAGGGCTCTGGGCTGGCCAACACTGATGTCAGACAGCCGACAACAGTCTCAAATAAGATGGGGGAGAGTCTGAGCTTACTATTAAGGTAGTATGTCATTCCATAGCCGTGACAACTAGATTTAGGGCTGCATTAATAATTTAGGTCAGGCCTGAATGAGGTGGCAGGATATCTCCGTCTCTCGCTATTAGTTAACAGTAAGAAGATTGCTCCACATTTTCATTCATGCGACATGTACATAGAAAGCAATTACACGTTTTATAGTGAAAGCACTGGATTTTCAGTTACTCGCCTTTTGAGCCACTGGGCAGTCTGGATGTTCCAGTTGTCAAGGAACATCTTGAAGCTGGTGGCAAACTGAAGAGGGAGAGGAGAAAAGCTCGTTCTGGGGTTCAGAGGAAAGAGGTGGGATGCCCTCCTGACTGGGATACACAGTGGAGATATAGACTAGTGATACTTCACTGATCCCCATGGGGAAACTGCCTTTTCGCCTATCCAATCTTGTTCTCCTGGAGATGCATATAAAGCTGGGGGGTCAAAGGTGGGAGGTGCAGCCCAGGGCCGGCCAGCATGCGGCACCCCAGGAGCAACTGAGGCGAAGCACTTTGCTCAGGGGCCCAATAGTGGCACCATTCTGCCAGTTCCAGAATTCAAACTGGCAACCTTCTGATCACAGGCAGTCCTAACCCCCTGAGCCACAAACTGCTGGATGGACATCACAGGATGGGTCTTAATGGTCTTCTGGAGCCTCACCTCTATGTCCATAATTCTCAGGTTCGATATGAGGTCCCATCTGGGTGAACCATCTTTGTTGTAGCCGTTGAAGCCAAACCCAGCAGCGTTGTTGATGGCGTCGGCTGTGCAGGGGGTAAAAGCACATAGGGAGACATACGGGTCATGCCTACTCTCCACCACCATTACCACATTGTTCTAATGATGTACTTCCATAAAGAGTGCCGGTAAAGCGACGTGACAATGCAGTGACTGAGTCCTGCACTGCAACGAAGACCTTGGAGTCACTTGAAGGGGTGCAAATCCTCCGCAGAGACATACGCTTCTGTCATTTAACCAGCACATTGTACAAACGTCCTGAACACCTATCCTTCAACCTGAACACTGTATAGACAATCTGAGCGCGTCATTCTACCTGAGCATTGTGCAGATAACGTGGGCTTGTCTTTGAACGTGTGTACATCCTGAGCAGCTATCCTTTTACCTGAACACCGTACTGACAAACTGAGCTCGTACGCAACCTGAACACTGCACAGATAAACTGAGTTCTTGTTCTTCTACATGAACATTGCAGAGGCAAACTGAGCACATGCCCTCCAACCTAAACACTGCTCGGAAAGCTCCCAGAGCCAAAGACATCGTTGCATCTAAACGCCTGTAGCGATCAATACCTATAGGTTTGTTTATTGTGCTGAATTGAAGGTTAATTTAAAGCAGTCCAGCCTGTGGAAACCACAATAAATAGAGGCATTAAAGAAGACCTTTAGAATGCCAAGATCGCAAAACCGTGGCGAGGGCAGACTCACCCAGTGTCCACACAAAGTAGTACTTTGGCCGAGTGGTCAGCATGGACAGGTACAGGTAGATCACCTGGCCATAGAAGGGTGTGGTGGCGACGAAGTCGTCATCGATGTTGCGCTCCACGGGGAACACTTTGCAAACGGACAGGAAGACCAGCAAGGAGAGCATGCAGACGCACAGCTTCTGGATCACGTCCACCTGAGGGCAGAAGACAGTCCCCTCACCCGGCGCCCTTTGAGCCGGGTCACTGCCCAGAACCGAAACAAGTCAGGCTCAGACCCGAAGCACCCCCCCCCCGCCACCCGCAACCTCACACTGGGGGGGGTCACGTACTGCACACACGGTGGGTAATGCACCGTCTCACTCAAATCCTTAGTTTTTCCAAAAAAATTAAAAATCACGGTAAATACCAGGTTTCGCTATTTTGTTCCCCATTTGAAAAAGACACACAGAAAAAAGAACAATCTGATTAAGCTATGCTTAATAAGTAACATGAATGATCATTAAACACTGATAGGATTTGCTCTTCAACAGAAAAGTGACCATTTGCAGTAAAACCCCTACGACCATGAGCTCCTGCACTATGGAGGCAACAGGAAAGCAAAGGTGATGCTTCACGAGATGCCAAGCTGGTCTATACTAAGTGGGAGGAGGGGCTCCCTCAGTCCACACATGCCTGGGCTCAGACTACCGTGCAGCAAGTTTCTGCTGGCTGTCCTCTCTCCAGCAGGGGGCGCTATTTAATACATTAATCAATCACAGCCGTTCAACAAAGTCCCTCACCCTCTAACAGACGACGACCAATCCTTTTAGGGCATGACATGACAGCTGTGCGGAACAGCATTACATCATAACATAGCAGCTGAAGGTAAAGTTTTACGTTTGGTTTCTAAGTGAACTTTCCAGTGTTTTTCCTCAGAAAACATACCTAGTCATTATCATCTGGCTGTTCGTAGATCGTAAGCAGAGTTGGGTGATTCAGGTCCAGAGAGTAAAAGTCCAGACCAGGATTTTGTTTCGAACAATCAGTTGAGCATAAAGAGTCACAGTCACAGAGTATTCAACCTGAAATACCCAACTCTGACCGTAAGTCATTCTTTGCCGTACTGTCTTTCAATTTTCCCGATTCATAATTTAGCAGTGCATTATGGGGGCACAGCCATACAGACTATAGGCCAGAGAGGGGACAGGAAGAGAGCAGCGGGGGGGCTTACCTTAGGCGATGGGTCGCTCTGCTTGTGCGTCCCGTTGACCTTGCCATTGTTCTGCAGGTGCTTGGCGTGGTAGGACCTGCCCTCGATGAAGGCGATGTAGTCGTTGTAGGAACACGTGGGACCTGCTAGGATGCCCATGAAGTTACAGTTGTAGCTGAGATACTCCAGGAGACTGGGCATCCGCCTGCAAGGGTAGCAACAACAGAGATGGAGATTTCCCCAAGCAGAAATGAGAACGGATCCAATTTAGTGCAGGGAAAAAGAACCAAAAGCAAGTGTGAACACTAACTGATGTGTCTGCAACCTAAAAGCACGATAGATTTCTTCCTTTTTGAATGCCCAATACATTGTGGCTCAGTGACCTGATTTGATATAAGAAAAAGAATTTGTAGGCAAGTGATTGTTGCCCAGACCTGTATTTTAGGTCTAACAACACAAATCTGTCCTTATGATTATTTGGATCAATTCCATGTGTATATTCTACATTTAACTCGGTCAAAGCCAAGATAGGGAGGCTTAAAAACTGCATTTTCCTCAGACTATCATCAGACTGCTGAATAGTCCAGCCCCTCCCAACCTAAGACTGTTAAGGGCCTAATGGCTCTGGACTCATAAATCTGAAACTATAACTGTTCATTTGCTGCACATTCCACTTCCAGGATGATCTGAACAATCGTTCCCCATGATTAGGTAGTTAACTCTATTTCTTATCTAGGACTTAATGTCATGTTTATTGTTTATATGTCTTAACATATGCAATTTATTACTTTATCATTTGCACTATGACCAAGTAGAATGATATTTCATCTCAGTATATAACCACATGCATCATATAACTATAGTTAGCAATAAAAGTTGCTTTGACTTGAATCAAGTGTTGCTTTTTTGCAAACTCTCTTTAAAGAGTGAATACCAGGTCAGCGTGTGTGAACACTGAACCCACGGCGGGCTAGATGCAGGGTCCTCGGTGAACAGCAGTAACATGGGAAATTAGGTTCTACCAGTCGCAGTGGGTGAAGCCATGAGCCCAGAAAGTGGGAAGTTAAACTGGTAGAAACCCGATTAAGCTAGTCAGCAAGCGGAAGTCATTTTTGTGATCCATGGTACTGTTGCTCCCACCATGTCCTACCAAAGTACAGCAGCCAAAGACCCATGTCAGTGCTCACATGCGCTCCCTTTGGCTGAAGGACACATATGACACATATAGCCACACAATGCAATGCAGCCTCGGCGTACCTTACGGCGAGGATTTTCTGACTGGGGGACAGCTGCTCCTCTCTCCTGGCCATTCCTGGGAGGTCAGAGAGGGAAGCGGGAAAGGAAAAGCTGAGAGAGTCAAGTCGTACATCAGTTAGCAGAGCTCTGCTCCTCCAAAAGATGGTGGAACATTACTGTGTTACATTACTGCAATATTTAATCCATGCCCCATTAGAAATGGCTTAATTAAACGGTGCGTGACAGTGCATGGTGACCCTCGCCACTGCAGACTGTCATGCTTAATTTCTCCCTCCATCAGTACGGGGTACTCTTACATCACAGGGATGACCAGGTGAGTAGAATGTAGGTCTATATGTATGTGTGTGCATGTGTGTGACAGGGGGTGACAATAAAAACATGGTAAATATTTTAAACAACAGGAACTCACACATCAGATTTAAAAGGTCCCACAGGGATTTGAACTATATTAAATATAAATATGATTAATAGAATATGACACCAGGGAAACTCTAGGTCTCCCTCTCCGCTCCCCCAGCCCCCTTGATAAAAACATCCAGTGCAGAGAGCTGCAGGGAATTCCCATAATTCCCCAACTAAGCGACACCGCAGGTGCGACCCCTGGCGTTTTGCCTGAGCTTATACAGCTTTAAGGGTGAGAAACTGTGCTAACAACAGAGAGAGTCTTCTGAAGTCAGGCAGGTATCTGTGAATGCAGTGAGCTGGTAATGGACAGCCTGGCACAGCCGTGTTGCCCACAGGAAACAGCACTGGAATTTTCCGGAACAATTCTTCATCTATTTCCAAATGTGTTTTGACAGTTAAATCGAGCCACAGAAATCAATTTGACACCGACTGATGAGGTCTCCTGGTTTCCGCTGGGCGGCTACAGAAGAAGCAGGGCCTCTTTAAGGAGGACTACCTAGACCAAAGCAAGAACAAGGGGGGCACATTGATCTCCTGAGTCAAGCTAACTTTTCGGTATGAAGATGTGCTGCTTCACTGACACTGCAGAGAGAAGTCACATTTTCCTGCAGAGAATGCCAAAGTGACAGTGACGTCTGGGGTGGGGTTCTGCGCACTTCAGAAGAACAGGAAACCGGCCAGTTCTCTGTGATGCACGGATCTTGTTAGATCAGCACCCGGCTGCTCTATACCACTCTGCGCCATCTTCTCAGCCTATCCTAGGCCAATCAGTCAGACACCACCGCAGAACGCTGAGGCACGTTACGGAGGAGGATGAGGCCTCGCTGTAACGTCAAAGCCTGGGTGGATCCCTGCGGTCTTTTACAGCTGACAAATAATTAACGACTGGCCTCTGTGGATCGGAGGAAGAAAACGGGTCCCTTGGTACCTCTCAGTCTCCAGGGGAAACAGGATAGCAAGACAGTGACTACAAACCGTCATATGAGCAATGTTCTTCAAAGTCTCTCATTATGACTGTATTGTGTTTCACTCCTCATATGTAATATAGAAATGGACATGATGCTCTCAGTCCGTGAGCCAGGTTCAGCTGGGCTATAAACATACCACCTGCTGTCCGGCCCAGCGCCTGCATTGGTACTGCAGTAATGCAGAAAACACTTCAGGAATTTAAACCGGCGCTGAGTTCGGGGTCACAGCTTCCGCTCCCAGTAAGATGCATGGCATCCAGGTCAGGGTGCGCGGCATTTAATTCACTGTCCTTCCAGCCAAACAGCTTCTGAAACATCCGCCGTGATGTACGGGGCGGGGCGGGGGGGGGGGGGTGATTTAACGGGTCCCCCGCAGGTCGGTGTCGTCTCAACAGGCCAGGCTATTCAGCTTCCTCCATTTATAGTGAAGATGGCAGCAGTAAGCCAGCGGTTTAATTATCCTGTCACATTTAGTGTCTGGTGGCTGAAGGTGTCCAATGCTATGCTGTAGTACCTACATAAGCACTGGGTGAAGAACACCTGCCTGAAACCTTTTCACTAAGGCCAAATGTCACAGGGTTTTACCATAATTTTTCTTATCAATGCACCATAAGTATTATGTTTATGCTCCTGGGTCATTACACAGGGCCGCCACTGAGAGGCTGCAAGTCCACTGAGTGCAAGGTCTGAGACAGAGAAACAAAAGGGGGGGGGGGTGACTGAAGAACAGCACTCTCCGACTGTTCAGTAGAGAGGATGGTTTTTGATTGCAGCTACTCAGCTATTACAGTCATCCATGGCCTTGTTCTCCAATTAGCAAGGTGACTCTACCCGTAATGAAAGGGTGACCCCAGTCGAGGTCCCCGTCCTTCAAAAGCTACAGATACCATCACGCAGGCACGTGTGGGGGGGGTGAGGGGCTGTGGTAGTTTGTGCCGGAGCACCCGCTCCTTTTGCCTGAACAATTGAAAGTGTCCCCTTTTAAGTGTCCTGTTTCGATAACTGATGATGACACAACATTTACAGAGGGGGACCCCACGCCTGGTCGACTGCCCCTGTTTGAGATCTTGAAAAGTCTGTGGGCAATACTGCAGTCAGGAACTTAGGTAGCTGGGTCGCTTTCGGAACATCATTAAGAATGGAGTGATGAATAATCACAAAAAGAACTTAACGAAACACGAATGGCGTGAGTATTTTTTAAGTGTTCTAAAAGCAAAAAGACGTAACTTTATGCCCCCCGAATATGAATAGTGCGACCAACCCAAGGACCGATGTGTGAAATGCCAAGCAGAGTCCAGTTACACTATTTAACATTAAGGATGAACCGACAGCCTAGCAAACGATTACCTTTACAGTAATTCCATTTTGTTTTATAGATCCTCTGAATTATCACTGATTAATGATGAATGGGGGGGGGGGGTTGGCTGCTTCACCCAAGAGCCAATAACATGACTTCAACATGCAGTTGGCCTCGTGTGAGACGAGCGGTCTGGATCAAGACAAGGCATCTGCAGCCGCCGCTTACCATCGTGGATTTCAAATGCCAGACTAGTGATCTTCTGGGTGATGACCATCATGGGTCTGCAAAAGGGCAGGGAAGCAGGGATGATTGGGCAGACACTCTCTAGGAATCACCATCACCATTATCACCATTATCACCATCACCACCAGCACCATCATCACTGTCATCATCAGTATCGCAGTCTTCACTTGGATTACATTTTCCTTTATTTGATTATTTTTCTGGCTTTCTGGCTAGGTATTTTGTGTCAAAAAAACCTGTGTTTTGCTCAAGGCTCCCTAGCAGCAAGATCATCTTCCTTGAGTGAAGTTAAGTAGCGTCTACTAGCCACAAAGAAAATTCTTTATTTCACATATTAACCATTTATGTCTTACAGCTAACCAGGACAGTTCACTGCGAAGTTTCCACTACAAGTGAAAAACCGCTCACTGTAATTTGATGCCCACGTATGAGCCAGTTAATGCGCTGACCACTTATGCTGCTTCTTTCAAGTCCAGCTACTTTAATATAAAGAGAGAGCTTATTTAACTGGCCAAGTGAAGAACGGGATGGATTTCATTGGATGGCTCATTTATTCAATGTATCATTCCTGCCCCTCAGGCCACAGCCTGGGCTGCCCCCCTCCTTCATCCTGAAGTTCCACTGCAGTGCTCCATTACTCAGCTAAACATGCGATTTCCAACAGCACCCCACGGGGATGCATTTCACAGCATACAAAGGGTTTTAATTCCAATTATAATAAATGACAAAATTAGATTTAAAAAATCTGATTTTTTTTAACATCAGCAATTTCAAACCTTCAGAACATTATATTTGTTGCTGCCGTTTGATAACAGAAATGCAAAAAAGTTAAATGTCCAGTTCCTTGCCCGTCTACTGCCAAGTCAAAATCCTCATCTGAAGCTCATCTGCGAGCATCACAAGGCCTCCGCTGAGATGAAAGTGCGCCGGTGACTCTGTCACCTCTGCGCAGGACGGCGGTGACGGTACGAAGGCGGAGCGTTACCCCGTGAAGTCTGCAGAGTACATGCCGTAGTCAAAGACAT
The DNA here is from genome assembly GCA_015163995.2 of Mormyrus lacerda. Taxonomy (NCBI): domain Eukaryota; kingdom Metazoa; phylum Chordata; class Actinopteri; order Osteoglossiformes; family Mormyridae; genus Mormyrus; species Mormyrus lacerda. Next base: position 7,467,013 of record JAABNX020000045.1, on the reverse strand, counting down.
AGACCCGGGTGATCTGGCATATGCTGAGGTATCCCAGGGCCACCAGCAAACAGTACCTGCCGAAGGAGCCAAAAAGAAAAAGCACCATTTGTCATCAAGCCACAGAGAAGGAGCAGGTCTTGTCCGAGAGACCTCTAAGGAAAGATGGCTTGCAGCAGTGATGTGTACGCAAACTGAGCTTTCTGTTTTACGTCATGCTAATTATGGTACCTATTGGTTGACTGGCCATTATGTAGTTTGGGCAGCCGCTGTCTCTAAATTGCCCATTGTGTGCATGTGAGTGTGCCCTGCGATGGACTGACATCACATACAGGGCATCCAGGGATAGGATTCAGCCTCACACCGCAACAACACATGGAATATGGATGGGAGAGCCACTTGGTATATCGACTATATACTTAAAGCATGTGTACTGTTGGAAATATGCATAGACTGTCACACCACACATAAACTCTATTAAGGCAAGGATTAGCAACTTCACAGCACCTGTGCTGATTTTTGACCATTTCATTGCAGTGATCATTCCACACTGTTCATCTCACCTGCTATATCAGGGCTTAAAAGGGCATCATGGTTCAATCAAGTTGTGCAGGAGACACAAACTGATACAGCTCATCTGCATTTATTTATACAGCAGATGCTTTTATCCTAAGTGACGCACAATTGAGAGCGTAGGGTCAGCCAGTCCCTGAAGCCATTGGGTTTAAGGGGCTTACTCAAGGGCAGCGACATCACCGGTATGTGAACCGCAACCTTTGGAACATGGGCACAGAATGCCAACCTGCAGAGCCACACACCACTGGGCAGCCACCTCAACATCACTTAGGGTTTACATGCCAACTGCCACAAAGACCCCTACCGCACGCAGGGTCCCCCTAGGAGGCTAGGAGATGGGGAAAGTGTCTAAGAAGCTCAACTTAAATTCTAGGAGGCCTTAATCTCTAGCTACACCTGCTTTACTCAGTCTTATGAAGATTCATAAGAGCATTGTTGATACTTACCCCGCATCTCGTTAAGACAAAATCGGTTTGGCTGGAACCAAAGCAGAACCACATGGTCGGTTTCGTCATAGTCACTCTGGTATTAATCACCCAGGGTCAAAACAGGAGGATGAAACTTTACTTCTCTGTCAGCACATCCCACCCGGACCAGGCTGGCGGTCCTCCCCCAGGAAGGTGCCGTCCCGCGTGCAAATAAACCCGGAAGGAAATGACGGGGCGCGGACCTCTCCCTGGGATGCCTGTGCAGAAGGATGGCTAGAGGGAGGCGGCTTCCCGATACGCCTGCGGGGAGCCGAGGTGCTTTATGACACTCTGTAAGGTACCGGCTGCCTTCCAGAAGAGCCAAAGTCAGACTGTCTCTGATGCTCTGATGCAGGCTGGGGATGCCGGAGCACCTGCTCTTGTTTGGCCAAATGATCAAAAGTGCTTCCTTTTAGGGTATGGAGTGGCCCTTCGCGTCATCATACATCAACACCCTCTACAGGAAGGACGAGAACCCCCCCGAAAAGCCTCTGCACGGCACTGTACATTACTGTCAGTGTATAAACAGTTGGATGGATGGATGGATGGCCAATATCTAATTTGATCCTGGTGGTAAGTGTGGCGCTGTGGGAAGCAACAACTGTACAATTAAGAATTTAAGATTTCGTTTTCCATAATTCCAAAGCCACATGTGAAACAAGCACCGACGTCGTGATCAAAATCCCTGAACAGATGAACAGATAGATACAGAGGCTGGGCAACTTCACTGTTTGACACTATAATTAACATTTTGAGTTCAGATGAGTTCCTTGTCCCTTCCTGTCGGAATAAACAGTAGCGCCACAGTCAGCTACAGGAAGGAAGCATATCAATCAACACATTGCATGAGAGGAAGAGCAGAGCGCAGGGGCAGCGCTTCGGTCTCCATGGAAACACTGATACTGAGCCTTTGAAGTGGAAGCCAGTCCATCGCTTTCCTCCCGGTGTGAGCGCATCACCTTCCCCATTATTGCCCTGCTGATTGGCACACGGAGTTACAGAGGATGATGCTGGAATGAGCTCTCGGCAAAATGCCTGCCCGATATACAGATGCACGTCCAGCACAGGCGCACAGCGGCTCCTGGCTGGCTGCTGTCCAGAAACAAGGGGATGCCCCTCCTTCTGAAACACGCCGGCTGACGCCCTCGTGACGTCACTGCCGTGCTGTGTTTTCTTCACAGGCTGCTGCCCTGACGCACCTTAGCCGGTGCTGCAAAGCCCCCCCCCCCGGAAGCTAAAAGCGCTTCTTAGCGTCTCCGTCTGAGGTGAAGATTAGCAGGAGTCCCATGGGCTGGCTGACCTGCCCCCACTAACTGCCGCATCCTCAGTGATGACGCGAACATCTCCAGCTCCCTCAGACGGCGACGGTAAAGCGAGATCCCAGCCAGCTCATACTACCAGCTGGCTGCCAGGACCTTCCTGCGATACTATTCCTGGAGTATGTCGCTCCCCGGGGACATTTTAAGGGGAGTCACTGGGGGGCTGCTGCTGGGCTCAGATAGCGCTCAGGGTGACCCGAGTCAGCGTCGTGCTGATTTTGGCGATATTGTACGTGCTCAGCTCCAGGATAGCATTCGGCCAAACCGGTGACCCCTCCTATCCGGGAGCAACATCGCTCATATCCTTTCTATGCGAACAGGCATCCCCTCTCTGGATTACCAGGTTCAAAGCAGGAGGCTACCTGCTGCTTGCCTAAGCTACTCAGGAAACAACCGCACCCCCAAGGGGTGATGGGAAGGGGAGAGGGATCGCAAGTCAAAGAATAGAGAGGATCATAGACAATGAAGCAGGAAGCAGGGAGAGAAGGATGACGAGGGGGGATAGACAAGGTCAAGGTCATGAGGATGTAGGATGTACGAGGGACATGCGGCAGTTGGTACAAGACGCTCCATCAGGTCACAAGCGGCCTTCGCTATGCTGAAAGAGTATCAGCGTCCTCTGTGCAGGGGCAGACAGATGACAAGGCTGCAGAACCAGCACAGGCAGATACATTTCCAGCCCATTCACTGCAAATGTGCATATTGCCTAAGCCAGGGACTGCTTAAGCCAGGGGTGGCGAATCTTATCCACAAAGGGCCGTTGTGTATGCAGGTTTTTGGGATAACCTGTAGGTCAGCTGTTCAAACTTAGGTGTGAGGACTCTTCAGCCAATCGGTCCTCTAATTAGTAATCTAATTAGGCAGTTGCAACAAAAAAACCACATACACACCGGCCCTTTTCGGATAAGATTGGCCACCCCTTGGCGAAGCAGTCCCTGTCCAACCAAGTTACCAATGACCCAGAGGTAATTAAGAAGCAAAAGCATGATTACTCTCTATACCAATCACATTCGGATAACTCTGACCAGCTCCAGAAAGACAGTTAGAGTTAAGTGTTTCATGCAAGGTGACTCTGGCCCTATCTACTCATGCCACGGACATAGGACTGTAGAGCGCCACCTAGTGCAAGGACAACAGCAGGGCTGTCACGACATCTTACATCACAGACAGCCTCGTAGCCTTGAAGGTACATCCTTGGGGATTCAGTGAAGTTGCAGTCCTGTTATGCTACAGCTTCACGTCAGGGCCGTGGCATCTCTCACCCCCTCAACAAGTTTGTCAGACAGAACAGGGCTTTCAAAGACTCTTTATGTCTCAGCGACATGCTGGCAGGTACTTATAAGCGACCATTTATTACAGGCTGGGTGCTGTCAGACACGTAGGCAGCTTCTTTGTGAGGATCAACCACTCGCACGTCAGATGACTGAGGAAAAGCCGAGGGTGTATAAGAATGTCACTGAAGGACTCCCAAGGCTCAGTGGGTTCACACCAAGCACACAGCGACTTCACTGGACCATACACTGACTCGCTGGCAAAAGGCGACAACATGAGATCAGTCTAGGGGAGACACTGTAAATCACGATGGATGAGCTTAGCTGTGCTGGGTGAACAGAGCGCCATTAAAAACACTTGTTAATGGGGCTCTAGTGATTAAGATCTCATTGGACTGATCTGGGTAGAGTCATTCTTCAGTGCTGAGCAAAGCTTTGCCTGTACACTATAAGAATCACTTTTTCTCTAACTTGATTTTGGTATGCAAGATCACATATCAAATTTCCCACAGCCTGGCACTTGTAGTCCAAGAGGGGAAAGGTGAAAGAACAATGGACAAATACCGACCATTTATATTCGCGCAAGTATTTCTTTGATACAGGCAAAAAAACTGCACTACGGCATTCCAAAAACAACTCCTACTACTTTCTCTAAATTAAACTAAATGGATATGAAAAAGGGGATGGGGGGATGAATAAATAATTCAGACAGGGACTTACTTGTGCATGTGCTCCACACCAGCCAAAATCATGATGCCATATGTAATTCCACTCTGGACCAAGAAGTGCAGGGCATACCTGGAAGAGAGGAGTTCTTCTCAAGGTCAACAGTCAATGATACAAGCTATCTTCACATGAAGGAGATCATAATTCTGTAATCGGCAGTCACACTAATTAGTGTAAAGAGCTTAGGGCTGCCACTAATGACTATTTTTCTATGGATTAATCTATCGACTATTTTACCGATTAATCTAAATGATCGATTTTTATTTTGACAACAGCAAACTATAATATTGCAGGGCTTAGATAATGGACACTGGCTTTTAAATTTAAAATATTGATGTCAACATATTTTCAGCATCAACGCCATTGACTACGTCAACTAATCGCCGCAGCCCTAAAAAAGGGGGATTTTTTTCAAAAATTCAAAATTCTTCTCAGCAAGACAAATAAATAAGGCATTTCACAGTAATCTTCAGACCAGCCATGTCAAACCATCTTTCAATCCTCTGAAAAACCTCTTCAGCCAAGATTTACTGGCATCTATAATTAATATGCAGATCATAAATTACTCCTTTTTAAGATGAACCAGGCAAGCTTCCTGCTATTTGGAAATTAAATTTAGAGGCAAACCACCCAGAAATCAAATGTAGCACTAATTACTGATGTCACATCCTCACCATGGTCAAGAGGACTATTGCACACTGGGTTTGGACAATGATTATATTTAAAAGGAAAACAGAAATGTGACAGCTAGACTGATGTTCTCCAAGATAGATTTCTACATTCTGAAAGTGACAGGTAGATCAGCCCCTTCCCTCCCAGCACAGGAGAGAGAGAATCATCACTTGTAGAAGCTTGTGAATACACTCTGGCCCTCTGAGAAAGCAGCAGTTTTAAATCCTCTCTTCCTGACACAATGGTTTTACTCAGCTCTATATCACATGCCCCTTTATCCCAGGCAACAGATCATATCTGGCTCTATTTAACAAGGATCTACAAATTACACACAGGCCTGGGTGAGAGTGCAACGGATCACCAGCAAGCACAGGAACTATAATTTCCAGAGTGCAACAGAGCTCCAGGGAGCAACAGACTACAACTCCCAGAGTGCAATAGAGCAGTGGTGGGCACAGACTACAGTGCCTAAAGCAGGGGTGGGCAATCTTATCCATAAAGGGCCGATGTGTGTGCAGGTTTGTGGGACAACCTGTAGGTCAGCTGTTTAAACCCAGGCGTGAGGACACTTCAGTCAGTCGGTCCTCTAATTAGTAATCTAATTAGGGAGTTGCAGTGAAAACCCACACACACACCGGCCCCTTGCAGATAAGATTGGCCACCCCTCGGCGAAGCAGTCCCCCTAACCCTCGGACAAGGCCTACTGATATGATAAATGGTAAAGAGAGAGACTGGGTGTGTGTGTATATGCGCATTCCATATATCTTTCTAAGCAGAACCAGCTATGCTCCTTGATTTAAAAAGTTTGGTGGATCAGGCTCTGGGGGAGAAGTCAAGGCTGAGGCTTCTATCTCTCTGAGACAGGAGACAAACCATTGAGGCACTGGAAGTGGGACAAGACTTCTGTGTATCAGAAAGCCATATGAGGAGCATTTAACTGGTGACATCATTGAGTAAGGTTCAAAATCCTGTCACACGCCATCCAATGCCATTTCATCAACTCTTCCACTTTCGCTTCTTCATGTAATTTCCAAGTAGGAAAAGACAAGAAATATATACCATTCCTTTTTCCTGAATGGTCCTGTGACCAGTTGTGAAATTCTTTGACACAAAAAAACTGTCCAACATTGGCCAAATGTCTCCAAATGACTTGACAACTGGAACAAAGCAAGCTTCCTCCAAAGATGGCAACTGAAACAAAAAAAATCTATTGCGTCTTGCTTCATGACATCATCAACAAAGGCCCACAAGACCCCTTACAATACTGCAGAAAACACTGCAGTTCCAGCAGCAGACTGTGGAGGCGCTGTAGTGCACCTGCACCAGAGTCCTGCATGGTTTCAGGCACCTGACGGTGACCCACTAGTTTTGATATAACAGATGAAAAATATCCTTGTAAGCAATTTGAGTGTACAGGTGTGGTTGGAAATCAATAGACCATTGATTCTGCCTGAAATCACATATACTTACAAAGTAGTCATAGACCCTGAGGAACTGAGAAGAACAATAGCTAGTGGAGATTTCTAAGATATTGAAAATACACTATATTGCCAAAAGTATTGGGACACCCCTCCAAATCACTGAATTCAGGTGTTCCAATCACTTTCATAGCCACAGGTGTATAAAATCAAGCACCTAGACATGCAAGACTGTGTCTACAAATATTTGCAAAATAATGGGTCACTCTCAGGTGCTCAGTGAATTCAAGCGTGGTACCACGATATGATGCCACCTATGCAATAAGTCCATTCGTGAAATTTTATTGATACTAAATATTCCACGGTCAACTGTTAATGGAGTTCTAACAAAATGCAAAGCTATTGGGAACAAGTGCAACTCAGCCACGAAGTGGTAGACCACGTAAAATCACAGAGAGGGGACAGCGCATGCTGAGGCGCACAGTGTGCAG